>SJYX01022799.1:124890-159462 GCA_006410675.1 Oreotragus oreotragus
GTCATGTATGGATGTGAGAGTTGGACTATGAAAAAGGTGGAGCATCGAAGAATTGATGCTTTTGAACTGTGGTGTTGGAGAAGACTCTTGAGAATCCCTTGGACTGCAAAGAGATCCAACCAGTCCATTCTGAAGGAGATCAACCCTGGGATTTCTTTGGAAGGACTGATGCTAAAGCTGAAACTCCAGTACTTTGGCCACCTCATGCGAAGAGTTGACTCATTGGAAAAGACTCTGATGCTGGGAGGGATTGGGGGCAGGAGAAGAAGGGGACGACCGAGGATGAGATGGCTGGATGGCATCACTGACTCGATGGATGTGAGTCTGAGTGAACTCCGGGAGTTGGTGATGGACAGGGAGGCCTGACGTGCTGCGATTCATGGGGTTGCAAAGAGTCAGACATGACTGAGCGACTGAACTGAACTGAACTGAAAAAGTAAATGTAAAGGCCCCAAGTGGTGCATTGCTTGGAATATGCAAAACACAACAGTAAATTTGATAAAGAAAAAACTCAGGAGAGGATGGGAGTGGTGGGGATGAGGTAAGAAATAAAAGGGCTCAATCAAGTAAGATCAACCAAGCCCCTATTAGGACATTAATGTTTACTAGTTTTTCTGTGTGTGTGTATGTTAGTAATTAGATTTATTTTAAAAAATGGTAAGTACAACCTTAAATCATTAGAATTTCACAATGCAAAACACAACAGTAAATTTGATAAAGAAAAAACTCAGGAGAGGATGGGAGTGGTGGGGATGAGGTAAGAAATAAAAGGGCTCAATCAAGTAAGATCAACCAAGCCCCTATTAGGACATTAATGTTTACTAGTTTTTCTGTGTGTGTGTATGTTAGTAATTAGATTTATTTTAAAAAATGGTAAGTACAACCTTAAATCATTAGAATTTCACAAACTTTTCAGATATTTGATTTTTGGCTTATGGTAATTAAGTCTAAACAATTGCTTTGAGTGCTACTTTCAACAACATAAAAAATCACTCTGGATTTAATAAAATTCATGTAATCACTTAAATTCCTCAGAAAACATTTAAAAAATGAATTACCATTATATTGTCAACATGATCAATATAAATCTTAAGGTTGTAAAAAAAAAAAAAAAAAAAGGACCACAATGCCCAATAGCAGCACAAATCTCACCTCCTTCAAAAGCAAATGAATATCAGAGTTAGCGAAAAGATCTTAACAGAATTAATCTGTCAAATATATTAAGGGAAAGAGGAAACATTTTAAGAGGGATGATCCCAGGAAGATTACAGCTGTGAAAGGTAATGAGGTGCCTTAAATTTTTCACTTGAAAATTCTGTAAAGACTCATTAATGGTCCATTCAATTATGTGAAAGATTTTATTTTCTCTGGAAACGACTTCAGATAGCAGTTATGGAATGCTAGTTGTGACTTGCATTTGGAGGGTGTGCTGCCCTCAAAACTTGATCTAGATTGTCTAGTAGGTCTTGTTTATTCTCTAAGTCTATAGAGAGTAGAATCAGTGTGTCAGTTATTCCAAGGACTTCACTCTTAGCCACTGATGCATGGGTCATGAATGCTGAAAGCTCAGCAAGACTTTCATATTCCCCCTGAGCTCTCAGACAGAATAAATAAGGTTTTTGAGGAACGTATCAGTATGTTGAAAGAACCCTTGATATAAAAGGTGATCATTTCTGGGTGACCTGTGAATCGATGCTTTGCCAACTCATGCTGAGGATGAGAGGGCAGCCCAGGATAAATAACCTTTTCTACTGAAGGATCTGACTCCGGAAATTGAGCAACTGCCATTCCATTTTCAAAATGCTTCTCCATACGGACTTATAGAGTCTTCAGGCCTTTATTGTGGGGGTAACAGTCAACAGGAGATGGAACTGCTCCAAGAGAATTTTGTAAGAAACAGAGGGTTAAGTGACACTAAGCCCATTGTAACATCTGGTCATTCATGTCTTTTGTTGCTGAATGCATGCTCCCAGTGCTAGAGGCCACTGGAAAGATGTTGACATAAATGTGTTATCAACGACCAAAATAATTTCTCCAAGTTTAAGGACACCATGTTCACAGGTTTCATTGTCAGTCATCTTCAGGCCAGGATGTGTGGGGGTTTCAATCTAAACAATCTTGGTTTCTGGTATAATAGCTGCCTCTAATAGTTTGGTTTTGGAACAATCAACAAAGAAATCTTTAATCCGAATTCAGCCGTCACCTGCCTGAAGTACCCTATTTGTATCTCCATACACATCATCTTTACAAACAATTTGGCCCCCTGCTTTTAATAGATTGTTCATAGTCACAGAGGCTACTTAGTCCCCTGCAGGGCTGCCACAGCTTTTTCAAGCAATTCCTGGTGGGATTCCAGACTGGCTATACTCAAAATCCTAGTGTCACCTAGGAGCCCCTTGCTTGAATGTGGTAGACAGCGAGATAGGGGGCACTGCACCCTGGGAGGTCCAAGTTCCTATTCTGCATGGATAGCTGCATAGGGAAATGTTGGAGCCTAGGCAAGAAACCGTCTGGAGAGGTGTCTTTTTACTGCATGCTGAACTACAAAAAAGAGAGAGAGAGTTAAACAGTGAGGAAGATAAAAGTATGAAACTGGTGTACTGGGACTTGAAAAGGACACAAGAATTAGGTGAAGGAGAGGTAACAGCACACCTGGGACCAGCACTTAGCACATGAAAACTGGACTCTGTGACCTTTTACTGCTCTTGGCCTAAGATCTGTAGTGATGGTTTTTGAGATGAATCATAAAATGATCTTCTTTAACAATTTTGCAGAAGCACCCTGAATGATGTGTTGAGATATTATAATAATCTAAATGAAAAGTGTTGGTGGCTAGGACGAGGGTAGCAGCTATGGAAAAGTGAGAAATGGACATATATTATATAATTTTCAGAGAATTGATATACCAATATATATTGATCAGTTGGATGTGAATTACGTGAGAGAGAGAGACAGTGATGACTTCAAAGTTTGTGACCTAGGTGAGAGGAAGGATATAGTTACCATTCATTGCTTTGGCCAATATTCTGGGAGATGATTGTTGCAGGAAAGAAATCAAGATTCTAAAATATCTCTTAAATGTCCAAGTAGAAATATATATGAGACAATGTATGGTATGTGTCTTGAATTCAGGGGAGAAATGAGCATGGGAGCAGGAGTCAGTTTGATTAAGAATGTCAAAAGGCAGCAGCAAGAGTGCAGATGCCCGCGAATCTCTAAACTGATGGTGTCATCACTTAGGTCACACAGATTATTAACAGTCACATCAAAGCAGAACAGATGGCAAGGCAAAAAATAGGAAAGTGATGGGCAAAGCAGGACTACTTGGTTCAGTGGGGGCCTAGGAAGAAAAGAGTGCTATCAGGCCACTTGGCTGGTAAGAAGGGACAAATTAGTAAAGTGACCTTCTCAAATTTCTTTATTCTAGATGATTGGTATTTGTTCTAATGGACATTTGGCTCAATTTATAACATAAACAATAGAAAATAACCCAAAATATTCCAGAAGAGGTATTAGGCAAGATGGATTATAGCATAATCACAGAAACATAAGCACTGTATAACAAGTATTAAGGTTCATGAGCCTTGACACCCTCACAGAACGACCTGGCCTGTTTAGAAACAGGTGTAAGAACCTGTATTCTGTATTAGAAATGTTAAGAAAGAGTAATATTAAATACTAGACTTCCAACAGTAAGGTAACTAAGCTGTTCAGAGTTGTTGGAATTTGCTTGATTAGTATTACTGGATTGACAACCATGACCTGTCAGGGCATATGGGTTAACCATTTAAACAGTAAGTCATTGATCAGTCATAATGGCATTAATCTATATATCGTAAATTATTTGGGATATGTAGTTAGCAGGACTATCTCCCCTAAAGTCTACTTTAAGAGGAAAATTACTTCTTTGGTGCATATAAGTTATTTGGAATTGAGGAGGCCATTACTCCAAATAAAATACTTTACTATCTCAATGTTGTAATTATTTTTGGTATAGAATCAGAAATATAGACAACACAAAATTAAGCAGAACAAATTTAAGGAAGAAATAAAATTTGCTTTAGATATGTATATTGATTTATGAATAGAATTAAATTTTGCTTCTGCCTTCTGTCATTGTCTTCTTTTATCTGTGAATATGAATACATACTATTCAAAAGACTGGAACTTGTAAGAGTTATTTAACATTCACATTCATGTACTTACCCTAAAGTCCTTCTTACCAGGTAGCTAGATTATTTTATATTCTAGATTTCCCAGCGATGATTCCTGATGTTATTACTGGGCCTACCCAAAGAGTAAACGATTCATCATGGCTAAAATGAATGGAGTCAAATGTATAGTAACAAGCAAGATGTTTTCTGAAAACAAGGCAGTTTCTAGAAATATGACTGAGTTCTCAGTAGAGAATGTAGCCAAACTGTGGTTAAGCAGAAGGAGAACTCAGTTGGGAAGTTCTATTATGGAGAAAGTTTTTGTTTTAAATTTCGTGGAAATGGTCAGTAAGTACCCTGGAGGAATATTATTTCACAAAGGTTGACCTCAGTTCCTCTAGGAGATATATGGAGGAGAGCATAGAATCTTCTACAGCATTCTATCACAAAGAAATTTTCTCTGCAAGTGGCATGGCCAAAGTAAGGGATGAGTTTTTGGCTCTTGCAAATAATTGAATTACAGTAATGTACAATTATTAGCTGTAACTAATACTACCATTATTATTAATGTTCCATAAAATGGAAAAAAATATCTTGATATGTGCAAAATACGTATGGGAAAAAATTGGGTATTTTATTTAATTGATGATTCAAAGGGTACATCAAAACATGACATAAGAAATCTGGTATTGACCATTCAAAGAACTCTAGAGAACTTAATGGGAGAGTAAAACTCTTTCTTCCTCAGAATGAGCTTGCTTTACATCCAATCATTTATTCAGTCATTCACATGTGCAAAAGGTAGCTGTTATACATGAATATATGATAAACACTATTGGATATCAAGGAAATAAAAACATTTCTTAAAGAGAACCTGAGGTCAAAATCTGTAATTCCCTTAAACCAAGGAACCAAGAACTAAGGAGAGCTGCCAATCTTTTCAGAAATATACGTGGTTAATCAGAGAAAATGCTTCATTTTCTTCAGATGTGTGAGCATGACACAGCACAAACAACAGACAAGTTCTAAGCAAGTCTCCCTCTTGCTTAGGTCCCCCATCCCATTGGTTCACTCCCTTTATCTCTAGCATTTTAAACAGTGGCAATGAAATTATATTCCAGCGTATGCAAATGTTTGTATTTTCCAGGAAGAAACTAAACCAAACAGCAAATATGAGAAATTTTATTTGCTACTCTCCTAGTCTCTTTCCTTTGGAACAACTTCTACATCCTAAATTTTACTTTCCCTTATCCTGTAGGTATCATTTCCCTGTATGGTAAATTGGATATCTCCAAATGCCCTCATCATGGCGCCTCCCTTTGGCCCATCCTTTCAAATTTTAAGCTTTCATTGTTATTTATTCCTTCCTGGAAAATATGTTTTCTTCTTCGGAATGTGTTCTGGATGCTGGATTATGTAATTAAATTGAACCATTTTAAGGGTAATAATTAATTTACTAGTCTGGATGATCACTCAGTTCAGTTCAGTCACTCAGTCATGTCCGACTCTTTGCGACTCCATGAATCACAGCACGCCAGGCCTCCCTGTCCATCACCAACTCCTGGAGTTCAGCAAAACTCATGTGAATAGAGTCAGTGATGCCATCCAGCAATCTCATCCTCTGTCGTCCCCTTCTCCTCCTGCCCCTAGTCCATCCCAGCATCAGGTGTCATGTCCGACTCTTTGCGACTCCATGAATCACAGCACGCCAGGCCTCCCTGTCCATCACCAACTCCTGGAGTTCAGCAAAACTCATGTGAATAGAGTCAGTGATGCCATCCAGCAATCTCATCCTCTGTCGTCCCCTTCTCCTCCTGCCCCTAGTCCATCCCAGCATCAGGGTCTTTTCCAATGAGTCAGTTCTTCGCTTGAGGTGGCCATGGTATTAGAATTTCAGCTTCAGATTTAGTCCTTCCAATGAACACCCAGGACTGATCTTCTTTAGGATGGACTAGTAGGATCTCCTTGCAGTCCAAGGGACTCTCAAGAGTCTTCTCCAACACCACAGTTCAAAAGCATCAATTCTTTGGCCCTCAGCTTTCTTCACAGTCCAAATCTCACAACCATACATGACCTCTGGAAAAACCATAGCCTTGACTAGACGGACCTTTGTTGGCAAAGTAATGTCTCTGCTTTTCAATATGCTATCTAGGTTGGTCATAACTTTCCTTCCAAGGAGTAAGCGTCTTTTAATTTGGATGCCTGCAATTTCCATCTGCAGTGATTTGGGAGCCCCAAAAATAAATTCAGCCACAGTTTCCACTGTTTCCCCATCTATTTCCCATGAAGTGATGGGACCAGATGCCAGTACCTCTTCACTTTCTGCCATAATGGTAGTGTCATCTGCATACCTGAGGTTATTGATATTTCTCCCAGCAATCTTGATTCCAGCTTGTGCTTCTTCCAGCCCATTGTTCCTCATAATGTACTCTACATATAAGGTAAATAAGCAGGGTGACAATATACAGCCTTGATGTACTCCTTTTCCTGTTTGGAACCAGTCTGTTGTTCCATGACCAGTTATAACTGTTGCTTCCTGACCTGCATATAGGTTTCTCACGAGGCAGGTCAGATGGTCTGGTATTCCCATCTCTTTCAGAATTTTCCACAGTTTATTGTGGTCCACACAGTCAAAGGCTTTGGCATAGTCAATAAAGCAGAAATAGATGTTTTTCTGGAACTCTCTTGCTTTCTCCATGATCCAGCAGACGTTGGCAATTTTATCTCTCGTTCCTCTGCCTTTTCTAAAACCAGCTTGAACATCTGGAAGTTCATGGTTCACATACTGCTGAAGCCTGGCTTGGAGAATTTTGAACATTACTTTCCTAGCGTGTGAGATGAGTGCAATTGTGTGGTAGTTTGAGCATTCTTTAGCATTGCCTTTCTTTGGGATTGGAATGAAAACTGACCATTTCCATTCCTGTGGCCACTGCTGAGTTTTCCAAATTTGCTGGCATATTGAGTGCAGCATCATCTTTCAGGATTTGAAATAACTCAACTGGAATTTCATCACCTCCACTAACTTTGTTCGTAGTGATGCTTCCTAAGGCCCACTTGACTTCACATTCCAGGATGTCTGGCTCTAGGTGAGTGATCACACCATCATGATTATCTGGCTTGTGAAGCTCTTTTTGTACAGTTCCTCTGTGTATTCTTGCCAACTCTTCTTAATATCTTCTGCTTCTGTTCGGTCCATACCATTTCTGTCCATTATTGAACCCATCTTTGCATGAAATGTCCCCTTGGTATCTCTAATTTTCTTGAAGAGATCTCTAGAGTTTCCCATTCTGTTATTTTCCTCTATTTCTTTGCATTGATTGTTGAGGAAGGCTTTCTTATCTCTCCTTGCTATTCTTTGAACTCTGCATTCAGATGCTTATATCTTTCCTTTTCTCCTTTGCTTTTCGCTTCTCTTCTTTTCACAGCTATTTGTAAGGCCTTCCTAGACAGCCATTTTGCTTTTTTGCATTTCTTTTTCATGGGAATGGTCTTGATCCTTGTCTCCTGTACAATGTCACTAACCTCCGTCCATAGTTCATCAGACACTCTATCAGATCTAGTCCCTTATATCTGATGATCCCTTAATGGATGATCACTAAGTCAACTAAAAATCCTTAAAATAAATAAAATTATTATATATTCACAGCATCAACTCTAACATCTATTAAGACACACCTCTGGAAGTGGAGCTTAGGACATCCGAGCTAAAAAGATGTTTCCTAATGCAGCCTGACTGATAAATTGATGTTGGGTTCTATCTGCTTTACCATTAAAGAGTGATGACAGAAGCAAGAATGTGCGAGTGTAGGGGAAATGCCTAAAGCTAAAGTTGGAATGGCTAAAGCTAACTAGTTTCCCTAAGTGAATGAGGCAGCACTCTCCCCCATGGTTCTGTTACTCCTTCTTCTGACTTCCTGCATCAAATTTCTTACTGACTCTTGATTTTTGTCTGTACTTAAATTTCTAATCAAGTCAGGCCTAACCCTTGCATGAAGTCTTTGAAATTGTGCATGGCCTTGATTTCTATTTGAATTTTTTCTACCTCCTTAAGTCCTTTTAGACTGAAAATATGAGCTGAGGAAGCAGATAAGACCATGAAACTTCTCTGGGCAAAAAATAAAAATTAAGTGTAAAAGAGAGCAGCAGCAGCAGAAGAAGAAAATAGTTCATGGAGCACAAAGTGAGTCAAGCAGGGTCAAGCAGCTTAGAAGATTAGAGCCTGACTCCTGGGAAATGCTCAGGATAAATAATAAATGAAAAATATTCAAATCAAGTTGTTAAATTTTGACATTTTCCTTCATTCTTCTCAAATCTTCAACAATTTGACTGCACACATGCAAAAGGTCAGTTTTCATTCCAATCACAAAGAAAGGCAATGCCAAACAATATTCAAACTACCACACAATTGGGCTCATCACATACTCTAGAAAAGTAATGCTCAAATTTATCCAAGTCAGGCTTCAAAAGTATGTTAACCATGAACTTCCAGATGTTCAAGCTGAATTTAGAAAAGGTAGAGGAACCAGAGATCAAATTGCCAACAATCACTGGATCATTGAAAAAGCAAGAGAGTTTCAGAAAAATGTCTACTTCTACTTTATTGACTATGCCAAAGCCTTTGACTGTGTGGATCACAACAAACTGTGGGAAATGCTTCAAGAGATGGGAACACCAGACCATCTTACCTGCCTCCTGAGAAACCTGTATGCAGGTCAAGAAGGAACAGTTAGAACTGGACATGGAACAACAGACTGGTCCCAAATCAGGAAAGGAGTATGTCAAAGCTGTATATTATCACACTTCTTATTTAACTCAATTTAACTTATATGCAGAGTACATCATGTGAAATGCCAGGCTGGATGAAGCACAAGTTGGAATCACGATTGCCAGGAGAAATATCAGTAACCTCAGATACACAGATGACACCACCCTTATGGCAGAAAGCGAAGAATAACTAAAGAACCTTTTGATGAAAGTGAAAGAGGAGAATATAAAGTTGGCTTAAAACTCAACATTCAGAAAACTAAGATCATGGCATCCAGTTCCATCACATCATGGCACATAGATGGGGAAACAATGGAAGCAGTGAGAGACTTTGTTTTGGGTGGCTCCAAAATCACTGCAGATGGTGACTGCAGCCATGAAATTAAAAGATGCTTGCTCCTTGGAAGAAAAGCTATGATCAACCTAGACAACATGCTAAAAACCAGAGACATTATTCTGCCAACAAAGGTCAGTCTAGTCAAAGCTATGGTTTTTACAGTAGTCATGTTTGGATGTGAGAGTTGGACCATAAAGAAAGCTGAACTCTGAAGAATTGATGCTTTTGAACTGTGGTGTTGGTGAAGACTCTTGAGAGTTCCCTGGACTGCAAGGAGATCCAACCAGTCCATCCTAAAGGAGATAAATCCTGGGTGTTCATTGGAAGGACTGATGCTGAAGCTGAAGCTCCAATATTTTGACTACCTCTTAGGAAGAACGGATTCATTGGAAAAGACCCTGATGCTTGGAATGACTGAAGGCAGAAGGAGAAGGGTATGACAGAGGATGAGATGGCTGGTTGGCATTGCTGACTCGATGGACGTGAGTTTGAGCAATCTCCAGGAGTTGGTGATGGACAGGGAAGCCTGGCATGCAGCATCCATGGGGTCACAAAGAGTCGGACACGACTGAGCCCCTGAACTGAACTGAACATATGCAAATGCTCTCTGAAGAAATTAAGGAAAGGAGGGGCCATGTTTAACTTCTAGTGTTCAGACTTGGGAAGTTATTTTGAGTATGTGTGACAGACCCCCTTCTCTAAGATACTTTGTCATAGGATATTTTGTTAATTACTAACCTCTTAGCTTGCTACCAGTGTAGGCAGTTGACTCATAAACAAAAAATAACTTTCTATAATCTGTTGATAAACCTCTCCATGAAATATAGAAGTGTGAAATGATTGTGACTATGTGTATGTAGGAAGGAGGGTATCCAAGAATGATTAGGAATATAGTGGGTTGTGTTCCCACATACTCCTTCACCCAATGAATTACACCACTTTTTTTGGAAATGTTCCCAGACATGGGTGCTTGTTTGGGAAAAATCCAGCATCAAAGGAATCAGAAAGGCTCATCTTCTTGTTATGGTTATAGGAAGCAAAATTTCCCAGACAAAATACACCTCTGTGCTTTAGTTTTTTAGTTGCTAAGTTGTTTCCAACTCCTTTGTGGTTCCATGGATTGTAGCCTGCCAGGCTCCTCTGTCCATGAGATTTTCCTGGCAAGAATAATGGAGTGGGTTGCCATTTCCTTCTCCAGAGGATCTTCCGGGCCCAGGGATCAAACCTCCTACATTGCAAGTAGATTCTGTACCACTGAAGCACTAGGGAAACCCACCTATGCCACTCAGTGACATGTGGAACTTTTTTTCCATTTACTACTGTAAATGTGACAGTACTGGGTCAGGAGTGTTCTGGAGCTGAATCCTGAATGTTTAGAAGCAGACATTTCTACCGTTTACCTAAGGTGGTTGAGAATCTGAAATTTCCAGCTAACATGTAGTTGCATTATTTCATGGATTCTTTTTTTTCCTTCGGATTTTAACATATCCGAATTTAGATGACATAATTATTGTCATTCAGGAACAAGTAGGCTTGGAAGTTTTTACTGCCTGCTCCTGTGTATGAAAAATTATGAAATAGTGTTAGCTGCGTGGACAATAAGTATACAGAAACTACTGTAGCATTTTTCAAGAAACAATGAATCATTAATGCTTGTGTAGCCACCAAGAATGATTTTACATCGGAAAAAATGCACTGGTGTTTCCAGATCAAAAAGTTGGACCCTGAATGGAAAGAAGTTGTAGATTTCACTTAAATACTCTTTTTATGATTGCACAAGTGTAATATATACAAAGAAGTATTTCAGTAGAATAAAATAAAAACTCTAAGTGATATAAAATATAGTATCAGTGTTAAATTAGCAGAGATTTTCCTCTTCATTTAATGATATATATAATAATGGTGCATTTATTATAAATGGCATTTTAGATCAATTTGCTTTCACTATTCTGAAAATTTGGCCCCAGTCAAGCAAAAGTTAAATCTTATTTAGAGGTACTGAGTACAGGATAGGAAAAAGTAATGACATCCACCTCAAAAGGAAACAGGAAGCTTTGACTGAGGGCCTAAAAGAACCAGAGTAATAATCTAATTTCTTATTATTTGTGTTTAGAACTATATGCTGCCTAGTCAGCCTGATTTCCTTTCAGGCAGAATCCCCTATGGGTTTCCCAGGTAACCCAGGGATAAAGAATCTACCTTCCAATGCAGGAGTTACAAGGTACACAGCTTCAACCCCTGGGTCAGTAATTGCTGCATATTTGGGGTGCAATTTTCTGAAGTATAAAATGGCAACCCCCTCCAGTATTCTTGCCTGAAAAATTCCATGGACAGAGAAACCTGGTGGACTACAGTCCATGGGGTCGCAAAGAGTCAGACATGAATGAGCAACTGAGCATGCACAGAATCCCTTATACTGACAATATGTGGAAAATAATAGCTGTTGGTCTCTCAGTTTCCCTTTGCCTACCAGAGACTCTGTCTAATGCATAGAAATTTTGTCTGGCAGGGTAAACCCAGCTCTAGAGAAGACTGTGCTAGACTTGAGATTTAGTTTGAGGAGCTAACATCCCATGAGAAAAGATAGGTAACATTCACCTATCGATGTACCTGAATACAACTCACCACCAACCAGAAGCCAAAGGGAGTGATAGGACTGCGAGTCACAGGGGATGGTGCAGAAATAAGTGTCCTGGAGTGAGCCAGTTCTCAGTCTTCTCTATACCTCAGAACTTACTCCAAATTCATAACAGCTTAAGCCAAGCAATGCACCTAAAGAGAGCTTCATAGAATTGGAAAACAAACATCTAAGAAAAAGAGACATCATAGTGTAATTCATAGGATAGCATAGCATAACATACAGCATAGCAGAGTGTATTATAGCACAGTATGTAATATAACATAGCATAACCAATACTATGTCATACTAATACCGTGTCATAACATGTATGCATGCCCTGGAAGATAGAAAGTATTTATTTTTTATTTACTTACCTTCTTCCTGGACCACATAGGAAAGGTACCATGCTCATTGTTCACTGTTATTTGATACACATCCTGGGCCATCCTCATAAAACTGGTTGAAGAGAATATATTTTATCTGCATGATGTTTTAACTACAAAAATTAATGCATTTGTCATGTCTGCATCATGTTTATGGAGAAGGGAATGGCAATCCACTCGAGTATTCTAGCCTGGAGAATTCCATAGACAGAGGAGCCTGGCCGGCTACAGTCCACGGGATCGCAAAAAGTCAGACGTGACTGAACGACTGGCACAACAAAACATCGTGTCTGGGGAGCAGAGACAGCTTTTGAAGGCTCCATAAAATGTTACTAAAGGAAAGTAAAAGCTATTGGAAAACGTGTGACTTAATTTTAATAATGATTATATAGTTATATTTTAGAATTATTATGAAATATAATAGCTATAAAAAGTATTATTTAATTACCTAGCACTATAGTTCCATTTCATACTGTTTATGGAGTTCTCATGGAAAGAATACTGGAATGGGTTGCCATTCCCTCCTCCAGTGAACCACATTTTGTCAGAACTCTTCACTATGTCTTGTCTACCTTAGGTAGCCCTGTGTGGCATGGCTCACATGTGAATTATGCAAAGCCCTTTACCACAACAAGGCTGTGATCCATGAAGGGGAGAAAAGTGAAAGCAATTATAGATTTTATTTTCTTGGGCTCCAGAATCAGTGTGGATGGTGACTGCAGCCCTGAAATTAAAAGACCCTACTTAGAAGGAAAGATATGACAAACCTAGACAGCATATTAAAAAGCAGAGACATCATTTTGCCAACAAAGATCTGTATAGTCAAAACTATGCTTTTTCCAGTAGTCATGTGTTGATGTGAGAATTGGATCATAAAGAAGGCTGAGCACAAAAGAATTTATGGTTTCTAACTGTGGTGCTAAAAAAGACTCTTGAGAGTCTCTTGGACTGCAAGGGGATCAAATCAGTCAATCCTAAANAATCTGATTTCGGTGTTGACCATCTGGTGATGTCCATGTGTAGAGTCTTCTCTTGTGTTGCTGGAAGAGGGTGCTTGCTATGACCAGTGCATTTTCTTGGCAAAACTCTACTAGTCTTTGCCCTGCTTCATTCCACATTCCAAGGCCAAATTTGCCTGTTACTCCAGGTAGTTCCATTTGGAAGGAAGTTCCCCCCACCCCAAGAATATATTGAATAAACAGAATGAGAGTACTATAGATAAATCCAATAAATATGGTGGAATCCAAGAACTTTTGAATCAGTTCAGTTCAGTCGCTCAGTTGTGTCCGACTCTTTGCTACTCCATGGACTGCAGCACACCAGACCTCCCTGTCCATCACCAACTCCAAGAATTTACTCAAACTCATGATGCCATCCAACCATCTCATTCTTTGTTATCTCCTTCTCCTCCCGCCTTCAGTCTTTCCAAGCATCAGGGTCTTTTCCAATGAGTCTGTTCCTCACATCAGGCAGCCAAAGGATTGGAGTTTCAGCTCCCGCATCAGTCCTTCCAATGAATATTTAGGACTGAATTCCTTTAGGATGAACTGGCTGGATCTCCTTGCAGTCAAGGGACTCTCAAGGGTCTTATCCAACACCTCAGTTCAAAAGCATCAAATCTTTAGCATTCAGCTTTCTTTATAGTCCAACTCTTACATCCATACACAACTACTGGAAAAACTATAGCTTTGACTAAACTTTTGAATAGTGGCCAATGAAATTTGTAAAAACTATGCTTTTCAATATTTAAAAATCTATGCTTTGATGTTTTTGTGAATACACCCATATTGGTTTTTCCAGACCGAAAATGAAAAAAATTATATGTTAGTTTTATTTTCTATTTGCTTGCTTATTATTTTAATGATAGTGTATAAATTAAATAAAGTGGGCCATGTTTCACATCTGGACAGTGTGACCCTAAGAGAAGCAAACTGTTGGGAATGGTAAGCTGGTCCATAAAGCAACCAAAGCCAGTGGTAACAGTAAGGAAGTGATGCCAACTTCTTACCGTAGACTTCAAAATATGGAGATGACAGGAATCATGCAGATCTCAAAAATACATGAAAGAGGGTACTTCAGTTGACATTTGTCTTATCCTGAAATAGTAGCTGTCTTATGACCAACCTGGATGGTATATTCAAAAGCAGACATTACTTTGCCGACTAAGGTCTGCCTAGTCAAGGCTATGGTTTTTCCTGTGGTCATGTATGGATGTGAGAGTTGGACTGTGAAGAAAGCTGAGCGCCGAAGAATCGATGCTTTTGAACTGTGGTGTTGGAGAAGACTCTTGAGAGTCCCTTGTACTGCAAGGAGATCCAACCAGTCCATTCTGAAGGAGATCAACCCTGGGATTTCTTTGGAAGGAATGATGCTAAAGCTGAAACTCCAGTACTTTGGCCACCTCATGCGAAGAGTTGACTCATTGGAAAAGACTCTGATGCTGGGAGGGATTGGGGGCAGGAGGAGAAGGGGACGACCGAGGATGAGATGGCTGGATGGCATCACGGACTCGATGGACGTGAGTCTGAGTGAACTCCGGGAGATGGTGATGGACAGGGAGGCCTGGCGTGCTGCGATTCATGGGGTCGCAAAGAGTCGGACACGACTGAGCGACTGAACTGAACTGAACTGAACCAATATGACTTGTATGAATCAATAGACTGTCCACATCAAGCATAAAAATTAAGTACATACTAGATGATTTAGGTTTTTATTTTTCCTTTAGGGCAATTGCATTTTCAATAAAAGGGATTCTGGGAAATTCTCTGAACACAATCCAAGACAACTGGCCTACAGTTCTAAATTTAAATGAACAATAAATACAGATAAATTCCCAGTAATTTAATAATGTTTCTTAATGTTATAAAAACATTTTTATATTTTAAAACATTAATTCTTTTTTCCTTTTATTATAAGATTTAACATAATTTGGAAAATCTATTCTTTTAAAATTTTCCCAACATATTTATTTTTATCCATTTAAAAACTTTGACCTTCTCATAATTTCACCATCTTATTGCTTAATAAAATTATTATGAATCTCAAGCCTTCTTAATTTTAGAAATACCTTAAAACTTTAAAAATAGAGATCAAAGTTCTAACTACAGAAGCCTAGCTAATCCCTGAGAACCTTTCAATTTCAATAGCAAAAATTACTCTGTTTCACAGTCTTTTCATCTGTCACCTCTAATTGACAGGAAGACAAAACAAATGAAAATAAAATTTTGTGAAATTATAATAAAATTATTCTAATGCCTCATCTCAAAAAAGAATCACTGAAAGTCATTTAAAAGCAAGTCAGTTACACCTACTGTTTTTCTAGTGGAGGATATGCTTTAGTGTTGATAACAATAAAATGTTTAACTGATTCAAGCAATTTTCAAACATGTTTATCTCTTCTTTTGGGATTCATACAACTACCTTCCCCCTTATTGATAGAATTAAATTGTCCCTCTTCGTTTGCTCTCTCCTTTTTTTGCAATGCAGAGTGAGACCATCTTTTCCAAGTGAAAAAGAGATTTCAAGACTGACATTCATTTTTTACCAGTTAGTAGCAGGAGAAGGAAATGGCAACCCACTCCAGTGTTCTTGCCTAGAGAATCCCAGGGACGGGGGAGCCTGGTGGGCTGCCGTCAATGGGGTCGCACAGAGTCGGACACTACTGAAGCGATGCAGCAGCAGCAGCAGGATTCTAAAATTTATCAGGTTGAAAGATATTTCTTTAAGGCCAGGGTTTAGAAATAGTTCATGAATACATGTGCGTTTGAGGAAATGAAAAATCCAGTAAAGTTTCAGGAACTGGGCCCATAGATAAGTCTTTTTGGTTTAGGTCCATAATTATAGTCAAGCCAGTAATTATTGATTAATTGATTGTTCAGCAGAGATGGAACAAAACCATATCTGAGACTTTTGCCAAATTTAAACAAATGAAAGACTCCTCACCAAAAAGTACTATTTTAATTATCCATGGAATCATAGAAAGAGATTGGCATCAGAGAATCTGGCTTCAAGTGCCTACTTCACCATTTATAAGTTTGTGTGATCTAAGTCATGTTACTCAGCTTTTTAAGCTTTTGTTTTCTCATCTATAAAATTAGAATACTTAGAGATTGCACTGAGGCTTGAAGAAAAGGAGTGCCAACTATTAACATTACTGCTCCATAAAGCTATCCCAAATATAGAAGTAATATGCTGCAGGATTAATTTACTTTGACTCTGAAAGATGATCACCCAGACAGATGCAGATCCAATGAGAACTGGAAAAATTGGGATTTGGTGATATGTACTTGGAGGATACTATGGCCCAAAAGCAAATACATGGATAGTTTTCTGGCTTGAATGTTCATAGATCTCTGCGAATCTGCCAAGAAGAAAAAGGACTGAAATTTCTGAGACTCATAATCTCTTCAAGGAATTTGGCTCAGACAAACTGTTAATCCTCTCCTGTTCTGTAACCTCTTCTTGGAAATATCATGGTCAATCTCAGACAAACTAGACATAGGTAGCCTGTCTTTGTGAGTCCTCTTATTCATCTACCTCTCCTGAGTCCCATAATAAGAATATATTGCTTCAAGCAATATTATATACTGCTGTCAGTGACTATCATATATTTTGGTCTATTCTTTGCTACCCAAACTTGAGAATACTGAGATTAACCTATAAAAACACAGCTTTTTTTTTTTCTTTTTCTCTTGTATTTTACTCACCTAGATGAATGTGTTTTGGATATTTTACTCCTCTGAGAACAGGCCAGACAGGAAAAAAAAAAAACAAAAAAGTAATTTTCTTACCAGGACTGCTAATATCTGGAATAAGACTATGTAATGAAGGAAAATGGAAGGTGGTAATGAATTTCTATAAATGCAACCAACTAGCACTTCTGTGTCTCGAATTCAATGTAATCTTTCAGGAGAAATTTTAAAAGGAATGATTAATAAGGAACATTTTTGTGACAACTAAGAATGCTCTCATTTCAAGATGAACTTTTAAGTCGTTCATTACATCCAGGAAACTAGAGTGCAATAATTTTAAAAATTCAAGAGACCCTCTTTCACAGTTTTATTTCTTTCCATTAATTGATTATATATTAGCAGAAAAAAAAATGTCATCTTTATGCTCATTTTGTCCATTTTGTATGTTTGGTTAATCAATTAATTTATAAAATCTGAGTTATCACTTCTACTTCAGATCGGCACCTAAGTCCCATGTTTATGATTTACAAATTTGAATTCAGTGTCACAACTACAGAGGACTTAATTAAAGCAAGTGAAAAATCAAAATTGGCTTAATTTTCTCAAAAATTCCTGGTCAGAAAAATGACACAGATGCAGCTGTGCTGCTGCATATTTTTAGTATTCTCTTTATCGTCTCCTGTTCCCTGAAACATCTGCTTCATTTTCTAAACCAGTAAAAAGTCTTCAAGCCCTAATAGACTGCACACTGAGTTTTATGGAATGTATTAGTTGAATTTTTCTTTCCTCTTATTCTTCTGTGGAACATCTTTCTCATAAATAAATGCTTTAACTAGACAAGTTATTGAAATTGTTATTTATAAATCTCTCAAACTTTTATTTGAAAAGGTTCTTTTCTTTTTAAATTTAAAACTAATTTTAAAAAATCCATTCATCAAAATAATAAGCTGTTTAAAGGAACAAACTCTTCAAAATTAAAGAATAATGTATAATTACCAAAGTTCAATGAATTGATATATAAGTGAGTACCTATATATGTGTTTAATGTCTAAGTGCATGTGAAAATATACATTTTATGTTTAAAAAAGCTCACTAATTTTTTACAGTGACTGTAGATGGGTGATTGTAGAATTGTGAATTATTGCTACTTTCACTGATCTCTAATAAATTTGGTGACTAGTGGGTTGATACAATATGCTAACTATACAATCACCATGAAGCTTTACAAGATCATACCAATTAAATGAAAATGGATGAAATTAATAGTCATCTGATAGAAAATTATACCTATATATGCCATTCAATAGAAAGTTATATCTTTATATGTGTTATATGTGCCTATAGGTGTGAGTATACATACACATTTGTTTTTAATGAGATAAAAAATTGACATTCAAAGAGATAGATCTTTTAATGATAGAATTAGGCCCTTGGACCTTTCAAGAAAGATATACAAGAAGTTTAAATAATTTTTTCTTGTTTTGATTTTTTTCTGTCTAAATGCTGCTAAATTTATTATCCACTATTTTAGAAAAAAATATTTTTGATGATTTTCAAGGATATCTGTAAGATATCCTCAGCTTTCAAACCTGGCTCACCAATATTGGAGTGTAGCAGCAGTTGGGACTCTGTTAAATGTGTTTTGAAATGATTTGACATCTAAGGGCACAATTTTTGTTTTATAAAACTTACATCACATACTAAGCTAAAAAAAATCTTAGAGCAAGCATACATGCTTGATAAATTTCTTAAGAGATTCTGTCTACAATTCCATCTATATTTTGATAAAATTAAATAATGTATATAATATATAATATCTATACTTGTTTATATGTATATAAAAGAGAAAAAGGAAGAGAGAGGAAATCATCTAAAGGAAATAAAGTTTAAACAAACCAGATAGTTTTATGAAGTCATAATTTATACTATACAAAGCTTTGAAATAAACTTTATTATAATGTTAATATACTATGTTTTAAATAACCATTTTTATAATAATGCTAGAGTTGGCTTAATAAAATTTTAATTACTTGAACTTGTTGTATATGACAGTCAGAGTGTTCCATCACAGCATTTTCTAGATGATATCAATGTTTAATATTTATAAACTACAGGTACATAAATGTATACATAAAAAGCCAACAAGTAGTTTACAACATGGATTCAGGAATCATTAACCTAGGGTCTAAATCCTAATTCTGGTACATACTTACTAGCTGTATTACTTTGGTCATGTTGCTGACCTCAGTAGCAGCATTTTCCAAATCTGTAAATTGAGGCTAATCACCTCATTTACATAATATTTTATTCAGATAATCAATTTAAATAACTAAGTAACATATGTAAGAGTACCTTATCCAGTATAATAATTGGGACATCTTTCTAAAACCAAGAAATAGGCAAAGGAACTAACTTATGTAAGCAACGGCAGGTGAACACCTGAGAATATCACGCAGGTACTGTATATTCAAATTGACACCTAATTTGATGAAGAACTCTGAGACTAGTATTAGTTAAAGCCTTGATGAATCAACTACAGCTGTCTTATGAGAACTTCAGAAATTGTCCCGAGATTAGCCTTTCATTAAAATTTTTTTTTGAAGAATATAAACTTCCAGTTTCTTCCATGCAACCAGCAACTCTTTGTTTACTAGATTTTGATTGAATAATTCATTATAACTTCTGTTTTTTTCTGTTACTTTCCTTCACTTTAATATGTAATATTAACACAAATCAAATCACTGTAGGTAAAAATCTGATTTTACTTATGTAATATTTGATTGCTGCCATTAATAATTTCCATAGGACCTGCTGTAAGTGTATAACATTAAGATAATTATTATAATTACATAACAAAATTTAATTGTTAGCTGGCATCTCTTCTTGGTGGAATTATAGGGAAAAACTCTATCACATAATCAAAACAATTAAAATGGTTGTTGTAGTTCTTGAAGAATAGAAATTAGCCTTCGGAATTTTAAAGAAGGATTAATTTATGTTTCAGGACAATATTAAAAAGGAATGTGTTATATGACTATGGACAAAAACCAAAAAAAGCCTGTTTTTCTTTGTCTCATCATCAAAGATATAAAGTATCCTAATTTTCATATACAAAGATGGAATTAGTGACCCATAGTAAGTAAAGTATAAGATTTGAAATATTTTTTTCTGAGATAGTCATTTTTCAGATGTATAATAATGTCAAATTTTAGTTGCTATTTCAGTTAATGATACACAGCAGTGGTGACTTACTGAGGTGAGAAGTCAATCTGTGTTCAACTAAATGGAACACTACTGAGTGACTGAACTGAACAGAGCTAACTGTAAGATCTATAGCCATAGCCTCATTAGCATCCTGTCCTGATTAATTAACTTAACTAAGATCAGGAAGGCATTGTCACCATGCTTACTTAACTTATATGCAGAGTAAGTACATCATGAGAAATGCTGGGCTGGAAGAAGCACAAGCTGGAATCAAGATTGCTGGGAGATATATCAATAACCTCAGATAAGCAGATGACACCACCCTTATGGCAGAAAGTGAAGAGGAACTAAAAAGCCTCTTGATGAAAGTGAAAGAGGAGAGTGAAAAAGTTGGCTTAAAGCTCAACATTCAGAAAACGAAAATCATGGCATCTGGTTCCATCACTCTTTGGGAAATAGATGGGGAAACAGTGGAAACAGTGTCAGACTTTATTTTTGGGGCTCCAAAATCACTGCAGATGGTGACTGCAGCCATGAAATTAAAAGACACTTACTCCTTGAAAGGAAAGTTATGACAAACCTAGATAGCATATTCAAAAGCAGAGACATTACTTTACCAACAAAAGTCTATCTAGTCAAGGCTATGGTTTTTCCTGTGGTCATGTATGGATGTGAGAGTTGGAATGTGAAGAAAGCTGAGTGCCTAAGAATTGATGCTTTTGAACTGTGGTGTTGGAGAAGACTCTTGAGAGTTCCTTGGACTGCAAGGAGATCCAACCAGTCCATTCTAAAGGAGATCTTTCCTGGGTGTTCTCTGGAAGGAATGATGCTAAAGCTGAAACTCCAGTACTTTGGCCACCTCATGCGAAGAGTTAACCCACTGGAAAAGACTCTGATGCTGGGAGGGATTGGGGGCAGGAGGAGAAGGGGACGACAGAGGATGAGATGGCTGGATGGCATCACTGACTCGATGGACGTGAATCTGANAAGAGTTGACTCATTGGAAAAGACTCTGATGCTGGGAGGGATTGGGGGCAGGAGGAGAAGGGGACGACAGAGGATGAGATGGCTGGATGGCATCACTGACTCGATGGACGTGAATCTGAGTGAACTCCGGGAGTTGGTGACGGATAGGGAGGCCTGGCGTGCTATGATTCATGGGGTTGCAAAGAGTCGGACACGAATGAGCAACTGAACTGAAGTGAATGGGAAATTGAGCTCTTTTTACTTTATAAAGATTTTGTTCTCATTAAATCCATGTACTTGACCACAGATGTCCTGACTTTAAATTTTGATCTTTTGGCCAACGCACTGATGTTTTGGTTTTCATAAACAAACACCCATTCAAATTGCAGAATAAGTGGAAAAAGACTATAAAAATAGAAATTTTATTTTAAGCTCAACAAGATTTCATAGAATTCAACACACTAAAGAATAGTAGAGTTGCTCTTCTGGAAGAGCAAAGTCAGGTACATAGGTGATCTCCCTCTCTGATTCAGGAATCCATCATGACTTCTTTTTTCTAGCGTCTTCACTTCCTTCTGTGATGGTTTGTCTTCTCTGTTCCTTTAACTCATCTCAGAACAGAGTGTTTTTTAAATCAGAATGTGATAACTTCATTCTACTCAAATATAAAAGTCTTAGCTGAGCTCACAGGTGCCCTGGGGCTTTGCCTTCCCTAGCTTAATAATTATCACTAGGTTGATCATGTGGTCATCGGCCTTCAGTAGAAGTGCCCCCCCAGCACACAACTGCAGACTGAATTGAAGAAAACTATAGTGACGATGGTGCTAACTACATTTGAAAAGTCATCTTTCTGACTATGTTAAGAATTGTGACCTTTGTCCCCAAATCAGAGAATGGATTTGTCACCTAATTATCACTTTTGCGCTTTGAAATGATAATTCTAACTGCAGGATGGAGAGTGAAGTTGAGGGGAATAGAGGAAGAAGTGGGAAAATTTGAAAGATATTTAGAGTCAAGGTTGTCAAGGACAAGTGATGGATTGGAATTTGGGGTAAGGGAAGAGTGGAGGGAAGGGAAGGAGAAGGATATGTCTTAGGTATCATTTAGGAGAAAAGATAGTACAATTCTGAGATGCTAGGAGAAACCATTCGCAGACACAGAACACTCTATAATTTAAAGTTCATTTAAAACTCATAGAAGAATATTACCTAGCACAGCTCTAGATTCTGGGAAATTACATTATGACTCAAAATTCACTAAAAAGCTTTGAGTTAAATAAGTACTTTAGTCACCATATATATATGAGGCTTTGGACTTTGAAAAATCTGAAGGTTGATATAAAGGGATGTGGTAGGCTGAATAATGCCCCCTGCCAAATTTAGCAGTATTCTAGATGCCTGAATCCTGTGACTCTGACAAATTTTGCAGATGTGATAAAAAGGTATCTTCAGATGAAGAGATTACCCTGCATTCGCCTACTAGCCCTTAAATACAATCACTTGTCTCTTCATAGGAGGGAGACAGAGAAAGATTTGACAGATGAAAGAGAAGACAGTGGGACAACAGAGGCTGAAATTTGCACAATGGGACCACAGGGCAAGGAATATGGTAGCTACTCGAGGTCAAATGAGGTAAGGGAGGGGATCTCCTCTGAAACTTGCAGAAGTGCAACACTGATACCTTGATTTGGCCCAGTGAGACTGACTTTAAACTTCAGAATGGTGACTTAACAAATTCCCGTTGTTTTAAGCTGCCATTTCTGGGAAGTTGTTATAGCAGCCATGGGAAACTGATAGAAAAGATTCCTGGAAACTGCTTTTATATTTAAAATATATAGTTTTCATATAAATATCTTCTGATAGAGCATGTAAAATTCTTTATTCAAGCTAGGATGTTCTGTTTCACTAAAGGGTAACTACAGTTTCTATGTGCTATATAGGCATAAATAAATAAATAAATAAATAAATAAATAAATAAATAAATGGTGTTTACTCTTCAGCTAGAATTCAGTCTCAGAAAATTGCAGATATATATTTGTGGAATTTACAGGCCTAACTGCAATATTAGCATGATGTTGAAATTCAGAAAGTGTATTTCTAGGTAAAATGAATTGAGTGAACATTTTAATGTTTTTCTACTGAATGCAAGTTTTATTGAAATTTACTTGCATAATATAAGCTATACTTGGTTTTGGTAACCACTTGCATAATTAACTGCACTCCTCAGTTAGCATTACCAGCATAGGCCTAACTCCAGCACACCACAGAGACATTGCTTTTAGAACTATAATTCTAAGCTTCTACTTCACAGTTTTGGATTTTTTTAATAAGTAGAACAATATTAGAAACATATTTTCAATTATTTTTAGAATCATCACTTAGAGAGAGACAAATAAATCATGAACATAAGATAGCATAAAATGGTGACTAGAATCTGTTAGGTTACTTAGTTTGTGGGTGACAAGTGAATGATTAAGACTCTAATCTAACACATTTTCAGGAATATGTAAATAGAAGAGAACTGAAGATAGATTCATATGCAGATGTGTGAAGATAAGCAAATAGGTATTCTTGCTAAGATAGTCTGTACGTTTAAAGAGACATTTTTTTAAGGCAATTATGTTAGCATGAATTCTGTATAAGAAGCAAATTATCTTAGTGAACAATTTCAGAAGACATATTGTTCCAAAGGGTAGGTCCCAAGAGATGTTTGTAAGTTGATGTGTGTGTATTTGTGTGTGTGTGTGTGTGTGTGTGTGTGTGTGTGTATGCTCAGTCTGTCCAACTCTCTGTGACCCCATGGACTGCAGCCCACCAGTCTCCTCTGTCCATGGGATTTCCCAGGCAAAAATATTGGAGTGGGTTGCCATTTCCCGCTCCAGGGGATCTTTCCAGGTCAGGGATCTAACCTGTTTCTCCTGTATCTTCTGCATTGGCAGGTGGATTGTCTACCACTGAGCCACCTGGGAAGCCCTTATAAACTGATAAATGATCTTAAACTAGTGAAGGCATTGATGATAACGAAATCAAAAGTAAAATTTGAGCAAGGAGTTCTTACTTTGTACCTGCACTCATCTTTCCTAAATTAATAATTACATAGAGATCTTATTTCTTTCTTAATATTACATTGGTGATTAGGTTTCACTCTTATTGTACCCCAAAGATATTAGAAATGACTCTGTAGATACACATGATGTAGAACAATTAATTCTGTTTAACAGTCACATACATATGCAAAACTAATTATCAAGAAATTTTTTCCCACAGTTCTGAGATGNACTCATCTTTCCTAAATTAATAATTACATAGAGATCTTATTTCTTTCTTAATATTACATTGGTGATTAGGTTTCACTCTTATTGTACCTCAAAGATATTAGAAATGACTCTGTAGATACACATGATGTAGAACAATTGATTCTGTTTAACAGTCACATACATATGCAAAACTAATTATCAAGAAATTTTTTCCCACAGTTCTGAGATGGAGTAATTCTCTGTGTTATCAGATATCTAATATCTAGGTGTTTAAAGCTTTGGTTGTTTCCAAAGTGACAGTTTTTCATTTTAAAATGTCTTTCATGAAGAAGATTGATATAAATTAATTGAGGATTGTTTATATATAATATACCTATTTGAATTTAGGGTATTTCCTAATTCTTCATCTTTTCTAAGTTGTGTTTTATGAAATTTTTGTTAATTTAACAATTTGTTCATTACTTTTTCAATTAATTTTGGTAAATGATCCTCAAATCATGCTTCTAAAATGGGTGCAGATGAAGATAAAGACAAATGTTGAAAAATGAGAAATTATGGGTAAGTAAATTTCAACACTTTGAGAATCTCAAAGAAGAGTCCGGGGCATTATATGCACCATTCTTGGAAATTTTCTGTGATTCTAAAATTATAGCAAAATAAAATAAAAGATAAATAATCTTTTATTTAAAGAGATTAGCAATCTCCTCCGGCCTTCCCACATATTCTCACTTCTACTGCCACCACTATCAAAGCATGTGCTTAACCACTGTGATTCTTTTGGTTTTCTTTTAGAAAAAATCTATACCTATGATCTTCCCTTACTTCCCTGGCAGCTAAGCTATACAATATCAATATGTTTTTAATATTTTATGGACTATTATGGGATTATAACTAGAGTATTTTCNCACTATCAAAGCATGTGCTTAACCACTGTGATTCTTTTGGTTTTCTTTTAGAAAAAATCTATACCTATGATCTTCCCTTACTTCTCTGGCAGCTAAGCTATACAATATCAATATGTTTTTAATATTTTATGAACTATTATGGGATTATAACTAGAGTATTTTCAGTTTATCTGATTTCCTATAGAATCAAAAGTGGAAAGTGTCTTATGTCTTTTAATGGATGTGTTATCCCTCCAAAGATATTTATTTTATTAATGAGTGGTTTTCTCTTTCCTTCATTGAGAATGTTATTTGTTAGTAAGTTCTTCTGTTTCAAATATTTCGTTCCTATGTGTATGTGCTCAGTCATGTCCAACTATCTGTGACCCCATGGACTCTATCTAGCCTGCTAGACTCCTCTGTCTATGGAATTTCCCAGGCAAAAATACTGGAGTGAGTTGCCCATTTCCTCCTCCAGGGGATCTTCCAGCCGGAATGAACCCACATCTCCTGCATTGGCAGGCAGACTCTTTACCTCTGAGCCACCTTGTTTGTTTTTCACTATAAATCATTGGCGATTCTAAGTATTCTCTTCATATTTTCAATTAAGGGATAGATTAACACTGCTAACTAAAGAGTTATCTGGGTCACAGACATTAAACAATACTGTTCTCTGTCTTATTGCTAGTAAATCAATGCCTGGTAGATAGGAGGTACTGTGTAAAGCATTAATAAATGAGAGAGTAAATAGAATAAATACATAAAATTAATAAATAAAATATGAATCCAGACTCTGAAGTCATCATCAGTCATCCTTATGCAGAAACAAAATATAAATATAATAAATAATATTTTGGTTTTTGTTTAGTATATAAAACTGGGAATATAAGATTGTTGAGACATAGAATTCACAACAAGAAATTAGCTGTGGTTAAATTTGAAATATCAAATGATGAAGAAATCTTTGGATGAGAGATTTTTCCAATTAAAAGATTTAGATATAAAAACAATAAAATGGATCAGTTCATGAAGACAAATAGGATAAATTATAGTTCAGAATTCTCTTTATTGAGGATTTTTTTGGTTTTTGCTTTTATGGAAACATAGTTGATTTGAGATAACATTTGCATGATATTTACTTTAATGTATAAACAAAGCATGGGGTCAAAAGTTTTTAACATTATATTTATTACATACTGAATAATTATTCTGTCCATGGTATCTCTTTGTACTTCTGCAATGGATGTCTCATTTACACGGTGTGTTTCTCCTCCTTGAAATCAGAAGTCTTCATCAATATAGAACTCTCTTTTTCTCAGAGAGATTCCTTTCATTAACCAGCTGTACCTTTGGAATTTAAGTTCATAGGGCTTTATGCATGAACTTGCCATCCCCAATTTGGTAGATGTCAAGATCCACAGTGACAAAGGGAAGAATGCTAAAATATTATCTCTTCTTGAAAATTCCCTCATTAAAAGAGAAAAATTATAAATGTTCTTTTGTTTCCTCATGAACTTTGTACCCAAATATTTATTACATTTTATTATCTTTCATTTACTTTCTTGGCCTCTCCACTGGATTATCAGCAACTCAAAGACCATAGGACTGTTCAGTTAAATTTGAATCTATGACATGCAGCACAGTTCTTAGTATATTGTAAGAAATCAAACATAAACTGATAATGAATTAAATTATTTGGTGATGCAGGAATAAAATGAGCCACATTTGTTCAGTAAATATTAAGTGTCTGCTCTTTGTAATGCATATTGCCAAGTGCTAGAGATAGTGTTCTGATCAATACAGTCTTAGAGACAACATTTACATAAAGGACAGATAATAGATATCTAATTGTACCATTTATTAATTACTATAAAGAAGTACTATGAGTAAGAGTCAGAGGTTCCATGAGAAAGTAAACAAAATGATACATAGTCTAGGAGGTCACTGCGTCTTTGAGTAAGCAATCTCTGAGATCTGACTCAGAGTAGGAATTACCTAACCAATGTATGCAGGAAGAAACTTTGTATGTAAGGAATAGCTTTTACTAAAGCCCTAGGACAGGAAGCATCCCTACACGTTCTAGAAATGAAGGGTGATTTATATGGTGGAGACCAGGTAAGAGAAAGTCACTGAAAGAAACGTGTAAGTCAGTTAAATTAGTGTTTGAGGGAGCTGACTCGAAGAAATGGACTGATAGTAAAGATATTTAGGTGATAAAATCAAATGGCTGCAGTAAATAAATTGGAAGCAGACAATGGTAGATATAAGTTGATCAATTCAGAAGTCAATGGAATCGTCCAGGCAAGAAAAATGATAATTTGATCTCAAATTATGCCAAATAAGTGGAATGAAGTATATGGATTTAAGAAATATTTAGAGGTAAAATGACCTTTAGAGAAAATTGGTTTTTAGGGTCATAAAACAAACAAGGAGAAAAGGAAGGAGCTCGGTCTGTCCAAAGGAAAAACATACTTCAAATATATACTGAAGATAGTTCTTTTTACATAGTCAACCTAACAATAATTTCCCATGGATTTAAGAAGTAAACAATTGTCAATAATACTTATCCATCTTTATATAACTGACTTCCACATCTTTATTGGAAAAAAAGAATGTGGAAGCCATAAATAATTGAGATTCTTTATGAATGTTAAGTGCCACTGTGCTGTTTTTTCAAACTCTTTTGAGGTAGATAAAAACTTAATGTTATAGTTTCAATGTATGTTTCTTTGTTTGTCAGGTGCAAATCAACCCTGTTTCCTTGCCCCAGGTATACAGAAAGAATAGTTTGCAGCCTTTGTTTTACTTTAGGGCCATGTCACTAAGGACTGGCTAGTGGAATATGGGTAGAAATGTGCACTCTCATAAAACATCCTAAGTGACTCTCTACACACTCTCTTAATTTATCTGTCAGCCAGTTAAATGCCTGGGAGCTACATCAGGATGAGAGAGAGACCCACAAAATTAAAGTGGCCTGGATCCCTGTTTAACTACATTGAGCAGGATTTTTTAATAAAGTCTCCAAACTCACATGGGTTTGTGATAAACACAATCACATGAACTCAAACCACTGAAACTTTGGGAGTTTGTTATAGAAGCTAAGACAATGTAACAATACTATTTCTTTTTTATTTATTTAGAAACAAAACATGTATATGCCAAGAAATTCTCCTAAGCACTTTGTGTATATTGTCATTTAATCCTTACATTAACCCTATGAAATAAGTAATATTATTATTTCTATTATACAAAAGAGGAAACACAAGTTCACACAGCTATAAGTAGTAGTACCAATAATCACTCCCAACCACTCTCCCTGCAGTTTCTACTGTTAGTTTCACATTGTACTGCTGCTGCTGCTGCTAAGTCGCTTCAGTCATGTCCAACTCTGTGCGACCTCATAGACAGCAGCCCACCAGGCTCTGCCATCCCTGGGATTCTCCAGGCAAGAACACTGGAGTGGGTTGCCATTTCCTTCTCCAGTGCATGAAAGTGAAAAGTGAAAGTGAAGTCACTGAGTTGTGTCCAACTCTCAGCGACCCCATGGACTGCAGCCTACCAGGCTCCTCCGTCCATGGCAGTTTCCAGGCAAGAGTACTAGAGTGAGGTGCCATTGCCTTCTCAGTCACACTGTACTACCTGAATTTAAATGAATGTTCTTTTAAAAATACTCATTTGTAGGAGCTACACTTTGTCTTTTTTCAATACCCTTGAGTATTTTAGGAGAGTCATAACAAGACTAATATTTAGAAACCAGAAAGTCCTTTAGGCCTAAGTCTCATAAGGTTTATTCAAGAAGAACCTAAAATGTAATATGGTTACATTTAAGTCATTGTATATTGTTTGTTTACATTTAACTAATTAACTGTAAAATATTAAAAAAAATTTGTAACTTTATTTTCACACTTCATTTACTTTCAAATTACCAGGGAGCATTAAAAATTGGAATTGGCCCAGGCAGGCTCTTAGGCTCTAAGGGCTGTGTTTGGTACACTCACTGATAAGTATCTTAAAAAAAATAGCTTTACATTTTCTGGAGTCCTAAGGGACTCAACACAAGATCTCACTGAATATCTAAAAGTTCATAGAACCTTAAGTCAGGAACATTCCATGTCACTACTAGCTAAGCCTCCAATGAAGCTGCGGTAGGCAAAGATAAATGGCACATAAATGAATAAAGCTAATCACTTGTCTTTAAATAAACTTCAAACATCTTATTTTTATCTAATTCTGACAGAAAATACATGATTCAGTCTTTTCTATATCCCCTAAGAAACTGTTCAGTTCTGTTCAGTCGCTCAGTCATCTCCGACTCTTTGCGACCCCATGAATCGCAGCACGCCAGGCCTCCCTGTCCATCACCATCTCCTGGAGTTCACTCAGACTCACATCCATTGAGTCGGTGATGCCATCCAGCCATCTCANGGGACGACAGAGGATGAGATGGCTGGATGGCATCACTGACTCGATGGACATGAGTTTGAGTGAACTTCTGGAGATGGTGATGAACAGGGAGGCCTGGCGTGCTGCGATTCATGGGGTCGCAAAGAGTTGGGCACAACTGAGCGACTGAACTGAATGAACTGAATGAACGGAATGTTAATTTATTAATTTAGCAGGTCCTGTGGATTAAAACCCTACCTCTTGGTCTTAAAGTTCACAAACCTTTATAAGACTGTGCTGATTGAGATTAGTCTAAGCTTTCTTATTACTATCATGGTCACTTCCTGGGGCCACAGTCTGTGAAGAGCCAGGTCAGGAGTTTCAGATGCTCTGAGGAGCCCAAAACAGAATGTTTTAGGAGAAATGCATGGCAACGTTTTGAGCTTAAAATTTGCCAGGAGTGATGTTTTCATACTGAGGGATTCAGAAAGATAAGTACACAGTCCCCATAAATAAGGCAGAGATTCATCTATGGTATGTTCAGCTTGGCAATATCCAACTTTTTTGTGGGCAAAATTCAGAATGATTTATTTCTTGGTATGCTTTGGTATATTGGTATACTTTATTTTTTAATTCATTTTTTAATGGGAGGAAAACTGCTGTACAATGTTGTTTTGGTGTCTGCCATACAATAATGTGAAACAACCATAGTAAAAATATATCCCCTCCTTGTTGAGGATTAATCCCATCAACACCCCTGTATCCCCCGCCTCTAGGTCATCACAGGGCACTGGCTGAGCGCTTGTGTTATACAGCAGCTTCCCACTAGTGATCTATTTTACACATGGTAATGTATATACGTCAGTGTTACTCTCCTAGTTTGTCTCCAGCCATGTTCACAAATCCATTATCTATGTCTGCATCAAAGCTCAGGTTTTTTAAAATAAAAGTACATTGTAAATCTACTAAAATGAGAAATTTTCTTTATGGCTATTGTTTTCTATTTGACACAGCATATAGAGGAAAAATATCTATCTTTAATTTTTATCTTTTAGAGTGTAGAATACTGTGATTCAATATGTGTAGACATTGTGAAATGACTGTGACAATCAAGCTAATTATAACATCCATTATCTCACATAGTTATCACTTTTTTTTCTGTATAGTGAGAATATTCATGATCTATTCTCTCAGCCAACATCAAGTATACAGCAAGGTGTTAGTAACTACAGTAAACATACTGTACAGTTAGGTCTCCAGAAATTATTCCTCCTGCACAGCTGAAACTTTGACTGACCACTCCCCATTTCCCCCACCCACCAGCCACTGGCAGGAACCACTCTGCTTTCTGTTTATATGATTTTGACATTTTTAGATTCACCATGTTAATGAAATCATTTGTTTTTTTCTGGGGTTGGCTTATTTCATTTAGCTTAATACCATCCAAATTTATCTACGTTGTCAGAAATGGCAAGATTCCTTTTCTTTTGTGGCTGAATAACATTACCCTGTGTGTGTGTGTGTGTGTGTGTGTGTGTGTGTGTGTGCATACTTCTTTATGTACATTCATCTGTTGATAGGCAGTTAGGTTGTTTCCACAGCTTGGCAATTATAAATAGTGCTGCCATGAATATATGGGTGAGGGACTGCTGCTGCTACTGCTAAGTCACTTCAGTCGTGCCTGACTCTGTGCGACCCCCATAGACGGCAGCCCACCAGGGTCCTCCGTCCCTGGGATTCTCCAGGCAAGAACACTGGAGTGGGTTTCCATTTCCTTCTCCAGTGCATGAAAGTGAAAAGTGAAAGTGAAATCGCTCAGTCGTGTCCGACTTTGGGACCCCATGGGCTGGAACCTACCAGGCTCCTCCATCCATGGGATTTTCCAGGCAAGAGTACTGGAGTGGGGTGCCATTGCCTTCTCCGGGGTGAGGGACAGAGGTATGAAATAATGATTTCACTTCCTTCAGGTATATACACAGAAGTGGAATTTCTGGGTCATATGGCAATCCTATTTTTTTGAGTTATAAAATTTGCCACAGTGTCTACATCAATTTGTATTCCCACTAACAGTGACAGAGGCTCCATTTCTCCACATCCTCACCAAGATTATTTAGTTCAGTTCAGTCACTCAGTCATGTCCAACTCTTTGTGACCCCATGGACTGCAGCAATCCAGACTTCCCCGTCCATTACCAACTCCCAAAACTTACTCAAACTCATGTCCATAGAGTCGGTGATGCCATTCAACCATCTCATCCTCTGTCATCTGCTTCTCCTCTTGCCTTAAATCTTTCCCAGCATCAGGGTCTTTTCAAATAAGTCAATTCTTCTCATCAGGTGGCCAAAGTAATGGAGTTTCAGCTTCAGTATCAGTCCTTCCGTGAATATTCAGGACTGACTTCCTTTGGGATTGACTGGTTGGATCTCCTTGCAGGCCAAAGGACTCTCAGGAGTTTTCTCCAACACCACAGTTCAAAAGCATCAGTTCTCTGGCACTCAGTTTTCTTTATAGTCAAACTCTCACATCCATACATGACTACTGGAAAAAACATAGCTTTGACTAGAGGGACCTTTGCTGGCAAAGTGTCTCTGCTTTTTAATATGCTGTCTAGTTTGGTCATAGCTTTTCTTCCAAGGAGCAAGTGTCTTTTAATTTCATGGCTGCAGTCACCATATGTACTGATTTTGGAGCCCAAGGAAATAAAATCTGTCACTGTTTCCATTGTTTCCCCATCTATTTGCCATGAAGTGATAAGACCAGATGCCATGATCTTAGTTTTCTGAATATTGAGCTTTAAGCCAACTTTTTCAGTCTCCTCTTTCACTTTCATCAAGAGGCTCTTTAGTTCTTCGCTTTCTGCCATAAGGGTGGTGTCGTCTGCATATCTGAGATTATTGATATTTCTTGATTCCAGCTTGTGCTTCATTCAGGCCAGCATTTTGCATGATGTACTCTGCATGTAAATTAAATAAGCAGGGTTACAATATATAGTCTTGATGTATTCTTTTCCCGATTTGGAACCAGTCTGCTGTTCCACGTCCAGTTCTAATTGTTGCTTGATTACTTTGTGAAAATTTCAAGAGTCCTGATCCTTTAAATTTTGAAATCGCTCTGGGAAATGGAAGAGGCAATTTTCCAAGGATTGGAAAGGGAAGAGGCAGTCTGACCAGAGACGAAAAAGAAAGATTGAGAATTACAGCAGACTGAGAATAATCTTGGATTGTATCAGTTGATTTTATTTAAAAAAAAAAAAAGGCATGTCTAGCTGCTTTACATGAGTTCAACTGTCCACACTTTGATGACTTTCCTTCTAAAATACTAAAATATACTTGCACATATGTTTACATAATGAATGCTGTTAATAATAGGGAGTTTAAGTTCAAGGACGAAGTGGCAGAATTAAGAGATAGGTAAACTTTCAATTTCTAACATTGAGGAAGACAGTGAATTCCAAAATAATGGGAAATATAAATTCTCAATAAAATTCTAGAGCCACTTATTGAGCAGATGGCTTGTACTGGGCAAAAGGATTCACTAGAACCATCATGAATTATTCTAAGAGCAAGTCATATTAACCAAGTAAACTTTATTTCCTTTTAAAAATACTGGAAAAAAATGTGTATTTTGGGGAATCTGAAAAAGTTATCTTAGGAATACTTTGTGGACATAGGGATACAAATAGTGAAGTTGGTTCCTGGTCTGGATTTAAGGGTTCAAGTAACTCTCTCTTGGGCTCTGTGTGTTTACTATTTTGTCAGCTTAATTGATAATAAACATGCCCTGTTTAGCATATCTGGATATAGCAGAATTAAGAGGGTGGTTAACATGTTAAATGGCAAAATCAGAAATTTAAAAAAAAAAAAACAGTAGTTAGAAATAATGAGTTAAAATGATGTCTAACCAAAATAACAGAAAATTCTGCATTTAACTAATAAAAAATCAATCCTAGAGCAAAAACCTAAATTAATTTAGAGATTGAAATCTATCTAGTCATTGCTTTTAGCATAAGTTCATACCTACAGGCAGGCTGAGAATATGACTTTTTTTTTTTCTTTTCATTTTGCTTACGCCTCTAATAAGTCTGTCTGCATTAGGCGATTGCTCTTTAGAAGGGAACAGTGATTGTGACAGGGCACATTGTTGCTGGCGTGGCAGGAATCAGCCAGTCTGGTTTAGGCTGTGGCTGGAGGAGGAAATAGTAAAGAGTTTACAAAATAGGACATTTAGCCAAGTCCGGAGGCTCAGTGTTTGAAGCAAGAGTTGACAAAATTGGGCCCAAAGGTCAAATCCAGCACACCAGTCTTTTGTAAAACAAATAACCTAAGAACAGGTTTCACATATTAAAAAGGTTGAAAAATCTAAAGAAGAGTATATCAGGACACTTGATAATTATATAAAATTCAAGTAACCATAAATAAAGATTTATTGGAACACTATCATCAAGTTTTGCCATTAAATATTTTCAGTTCAGTTCAGTTCAATCGCTCAGCTGTGTCTGACTCTGTGCAACCCCATGAATCGCAGCACGCCAGGCCTCCCTGTCCATCACCATCTCCCGGAGCTCACTCAAACTCACATCCATCGAGTCAGTGATGCCACCCAGCCATTTCATCCTCTGTCGTCCCCTTCTCCTCCTGCCCCCAATCCCTCCCAGCATCAGAGTCTTTTCCAATGAGTCAGCTCTTCGCATGAGGTGGCCAAAGTACTGGAGTTTCAGCTTTAGCATCATTCCTTCCAAAGAACACCCAGGGCTGATCTCCTTTAGAATGGACTGGTTGGATCTCCTTGCAGTCCAAGGAACTCTCAAGACTCTTCTCCAACACCACAGTTCTAAAGCATCAATTCTTCGGCACTCAGCTTTCTTCACAGTCCAACTCTCACATCCATACATGACCACAGGAAAAACCATAGCCTTGACTAGGCGGACCTT
>SJYX01022799.1:159680-172751 GCA_006410675.1 Oreotragus oreotragus
CATAACTTTTCTTCCAAGGAGTAAGCATCTTTTAATTTCATGGCTGCAATCACCATCTGCAGTGATTTTGGAGCCCCCAGAAATAAGTCTAACACTGTTTCCACTGTTTCCCCATCTATTTCCCATGAAGTGATGGGACCAGATGCCATGATCTTCGTTCTCTGACTGTTGAGCTTTAAGCCAACTTTTTCACTCCCCTCTTTTACTTTCATCAAGAGGCTTTTTAGTTCCTCTTCACTTTCTACCATAAAGGTGGTGTCATCTGCATACCTGAGGTTATTGATATATCTCCCAGCAATCTTGATTCCAGCTTGTGCTTCTTCCAGCCCAGCATTTCTCATGATGTACTCTGCATAGAAGTTAAATAAGCAGGGTGACAATATACAGCCTTGACGGATGCCTTTTCCTATTTGGAACCAGTCCGTTGTTCCATGTCCAGTTCTAACTGTTGCTTCCTGACCTGCATATAGGTTTCTCACAAGGCAGGTCAGGTGGTCTGATATTCCCATGTCTTGAAGAATTTTCCACAGTTTATTGTGATCCACACAGTCAAAGGCTTTGGCATAGTCAATAAAGCAGAAATAGATGTTTTTCTGGAACTCTCTTGCTTTTTCTATGATCCAGCGGATGTTGGCAATTTGATCTCTGGTTCCTCTGCCTTTTCTAAAACCAGATTGAACATATGGAACTTCACAGTTTATGTATTGCTGAAGCCTGGCTTGGAGAATTTTGATCATTACTTTACTAGCATGTGAGATGAGTGTAATTGTGTGGTAGTTTGAGCATTCTTCAGAGAAGGCAATGGCACCCCGCTCCAGTACTCTTGCCTGGAAAATCCATGGACGGAGAAGCCTGGTAGGCTGCAGTCCCTAGGGTCGCTAAGAGTGTCAGATACGACTGAGCGACTTCACTTTCATTTTTCTCTTTCATGCATTGGAGAAGGAAATTGCAGCCCACTCCAGTGTTCTTGCCTGGAGAATCTCAGGTATGGCGGAGCCTGGTGGACTGCCGTCTATGGGGTCTCACAGAGTCGGACACGATTGAAGCGGCTTAGCAGCAGTTAAGCATTCTTTGGCATTGCCTTTCTTTGGGATTGGAATGAAAACTGACCTTTTCCAGTCCTGTGGCCACTGCTGAGTTTTCCAAATTTGCTGGCATATTGAGTGCAGCACTTTCACAGCATCATCTTTCAGGATTTGAAATAGCTCAACTGGAATTCCATCACCTCCACTAGCTTTGTTTGTAGTGATGTTTTCTAAGGCCCACTTGACTTCACATTCCAGGATGTCTGGCTCTAGGTGAGTGATCATACCATTGTGATTATCTGGGTCGTGAAGATCTTTCTTGTACAGTTCTTCTGTGTATTCTGTTAGACCACATCTAATTAGAATTTATGTTATTGACAAGGGAATTATTCGACTAAGGCACCTGTGTCACCTCTGACTTACTTTGAAATGAGTCATGGGAATATGTAACTTGTACTTGGCTCTCCTGAAAAGAAGGACAAGATCTGCGGTTAATGAAATGTCAAAAATGTAGCATCTCTAAGGCTTTGGCTCATCCATTCACAGTGCACCAGGGAGTGAGTACCAGCCCTAAACTTAAGTTCTTATGTAAGCTTAGATCTTTCAGTTGTGAAGAATATTTGGGTTTCTTTCTCTTTCTTTAAGTCATTTTTTCCCCCTGCTTTCCTGAACTAAAATTACTCTTGCTTTAAGGAATAACTGCATTCATGGCACTTAAGATTTAGTGGCATGATCCATATATGTTGTGCTGTTATTTTATCCATCTACATAAGTAACATGCATATGTGACTTTGTCAGATAGTTAATATGGGCCTTAGTGGCATTTGTTAAATTTCTGTGCTTGTGTTTATTTTTGCCTGTCATAATTTATTAACTTTAATTATCCAAATCCCTCTTCCATATACAGAACTAATTCAATTTAAACTCTGTTTATGCTTTTATTGGTCTTCTAAAGAGATCTAATTGGGGAGAATAATCAATTGAGTAAGCATCTTTTAAAAAGACGTCTTGAATACTATATCAGAGGAAAAAATTTTTCCTCTGCTCATCTGAAGTCTGAGCCTGGGCTCTTTGTTGCTGTTGTTTTTGGTTGGTCACAAAGTCATAACTGACTTCTTGTGACCCCATTGATTGCAGCATGCCAGGCTCCTCTGTCCTACACTATTTCTCAGAGTTTGCTCAGATTCAAGTCTTTTGAGTCAGTGATGCTTATCCTCTCATCCTCTGCCTCCCCCATCTCCATTTGCCTTCAATCTTCCCCAGCATCAGGGTATTTTGTTTTTGTTTTTGTTTTTTTCCCCCATAAGTTGGTTCTTTGCATCAGCTGGCCAAGGTATTGGAGTTTCAGCATCAGTCCTTCCAATGCATATTCAGGGTTCATTTCCTTTAGGGTTGACTGATTTGATCTTGCAGTCCAAGGGGTTCTCAACAGTCTTCTCCAGCAGCACAGTTCAAAAGCATCAATTCTTTGGTGCTCAGCCTTCTTTATGGACAAATCCTCACATCCCTACATGACTACTGGTAAAAGCATAGGTTTAACTGCATAGACCTTTGTTGGCAAAGTGATATCTCTGCTTTTTAATACTCTGTCTTGGTTTGTCATAGATTTCCTTGCAAGGAGCAACTGTCTTTTAATTTCATGGCTGCAGTCACCACCTGCAGTGATATTGGAGCCCAAGAAAATAAAACCTATCACTGCTTCCACTTTTTTCCCCATCTACTTGCCATGAAATGATGAGACCAGATGCGACGATCTTAGTTTTTAAATGTTGAGTTTCAAGCCAGCTTTTTCACTCTCTTCTTTCTCTTTCATCAAGCAACTCTTTAGTTCCTCTTCCTTTCTACCATTAGAATGGTATCATCTTCATATCTGAGGTTGTTGATATTTCTCTCGGCAGTCTTGAATCCAGCTTGTGATTTATCCAGCCCAGAATTTTGCATGATGTACTCAGCACAAAAGTTAAATAAGCAGAGTGACAATATACAGCCTTGACATACTGCTTTCCCATTCTGAAACCAGTCCATTGTTCCATGTCTGGTTCTAACTGTTGCTTGACCTGCATACAGGTTTCTCAGGAGACAGGGTTTGAGTTCCAGTTCATTTTCATTAATATTTGAGTGAAATTTTTTGAGCCTCAAATTTCCCATATGTTGAACCAAGATAAGAATTACGAGTGAAAAAAATTACTAGTGAAAGTATTAGAATAATATGAAAGCTGTAAAATTTAACGCAAATGCTAGTGTTTTTAATTTTATTTTTAAATAAATAATGAAAACTATAACGCAGACAATCTTGGTAAAATGAAAGTCATTATTATTATGAAACATGTCCTATTTTGACATTTTTTGAAGCATAGCGTGTTAATGGTTTTAAATGCTCTATCTAAATAACTATTGAAAGTATGTAAAAATAAAGTAGAGATTTTCAGTGTCTTTTCTAAAATTTCCCTTATTAGCCTATACTAATCTAAAAAAAAACACTTCAAGGGCAAATAAATAGCTGAGAAAATATATATTACACTGTTTAGTTTTAAATATTACAAGTGTTAAATCATAAGGGAAAGCTATTTTCTTGAACATTAGATTTACTATATGTAGCATCCACTTAGAAATGTAAACTCATTATTGAACAAAACAACTTTAAATTGGATGTTAATTCCTGGCTAAAAAAAAATTATATATTGAGTTGATTTGTTATGATTTATTTCTTTACAACTGAAAAAAATACTGATTCCTTTTTTATTCATTGTATTTATATTTTTTCAAACAGTTTTAGCTCAATATTCTACACTACTTGTCTATTATAATACATTTGGAGCATACTTCAAATTAATGTAAAAGTCAATGTGGGAAATATGGCCACAGTATTTTTCTTTTGAAAAAAAATGATTTTTCATTCTCAAATAAAATTAAAAGGAGAAAAGAGACCATAATAGTGTAATGTATTATGATACTTAAATTTGAAATTAGCCAAACTGCCAAATAAGGACAGAAGGGTTACTTTTATATTTTGCTATTCCACTGAGTAATCTCATGTCTGTCTTAAAGTGTCTGTAAGTTTATGATTTTTTGACACATTTGAAATGTAATTTATGGTAAAGATTAAGAATTGACATGCATTGTTTATGTTTATTTTGGCTTCACACTTTTGAATGAAATTTACTGTATATTTTCCAAAAGAATGCTTTTGAATTCCCTAACAGAAAAGGAATATAACCTTTACTTTTCCAAAAGTTGTAACTCATGTAAAACTATTGAAATACCTATTTTCATGTAGATAAAATTTATCCTGAAAATACAAGTTGCCTTCATATCTTCTAAAAAACAAACATAGAATATTAGTATGAAAAAATTAACTTTTTAGTGATCATATATCTACTTGCTTTTTCTTTCATAAGTACACTTGGAATTAAGACCCATCATTTAAGTATTACGTTTTGTTTGTTTGTTTTTCATAGACCCATGGGTCATATTTAACTTTCAAGTCAGTTACATGTAACAGAGATAGTGGAATCAAGTAATAGGAAAATTACTGCAGCAGCTCATAAAATCTTATCTGTGTCTTACTGGCAAGCACAGAGGGGTGGCAGGTTAAGTAGGTTAAGATCTTTCTAGAATGACATGAGGTTGTTTAAATTGCAATTACAGTTTATAGTGTAGCTGTTAAAATCTATCAAACCAAATTTTCAAAATGACCTTTTCCACTTATCTAAAAAATTTTGTCAAATGTTTAATTTGTAGACATCTCACTTGGGCCCTTTTCCAAATATATGCCTTTGAATGAATTATCTTGTCTTTAGCTTTCTCACACACACCTGAGTATCTGTAGCTGACCTGTAATATCAGTGAAGTTAAATCTGCTTCATATTGGTTGTGCTTTCAGGCGTGTAACTTTCATTTAAATAAGATAAAAACATTACTAACTCTCCTTTAAACAAGAAGGGATCTTTAAGGATTTCTTTTTAAATCTCTGTTAGATAGCATCACCGACTCAATGGACATGAATTTGAGTAAACTCTGGGAGGTAGTGAAAGACAGGGAAGCCTGGGATGCTGCAGTCCATGGGGTTGCAATGAGCTGGACACGACTTGGTGACTGAACAATAGCAACAAGTGCTATCTTATAAATATGAATTCAGTTCCTGGAATCTAAGTGTAATATTGGAGAAAAACATGGAAATGGCAATATCTGTGCATCTGACCCTTGTAAATGTCAAGTGACAGATGACGAAAATACATTAGTGCATTCTTAATAATTTTTTTTAGTCATATCAATATTAATTATATTTTCAACCTCCAAGAGGTAAACATTATGTACTTCATCTTTTCATTGTATCAGATAGTTACAACTAGCCAAACAAGAGAACACTGAAAATCGATTTAGATATGGCCTGTCTTACTATCAAAATGGACTAGTCCTAAATTACAGCAAACAGATTGGACAAGGGTAAAAAGTATAGTTAATTGAATTAGCCACTCCTCTTCTAGAGGTCAGGAAAAGGTGATAAATACCTGGAACCTTTCCAATGCTTCTCATAAGTAAAGTAGCCTTCTCTGTATCATCCCAAACGTTCAAGCAGAGCTCTGTTCTCTCACTAGCTACACTGCCAGAATATCGAAAGCTAAAACTTTAAGTATAGAATCTAAAAATAAATAGAACTATCCCAGACTATAAATCCAATCTTTTGTAGAACATAACATATAAAGGAGAGCATTGAGCATATGTAGTTTGTAGTCATTAAAAATGAAAACTCAGAGGATCTCAAGTTAAATATAGACCCCACCACATGGAATCTGTGAGACCTTGGAAAAACTAATGAATTGAAGGCCTGAGTTTTCACATCTAAAAAAATGAGAATGATCATTGTACCTGCCTGTTAGAGTATTTGGTAGGATAGTATTAAATAGTGAAGAACATACTCTCACCAAAGAGCCTGGCAAATTTCAAGTACTCTGTAAATGATAGCCATTAATATGGGCAAATTAGAGTTAATATAGTCAACCAATATTTCATAAGCTCCAAGATCAAAGGTCTAAAAGTCTAGAAGTTGTTGTCCTTGAAAGAAAGTGAAAAATACATATGGGGTATAAACAAATGTGGAATGGAAGGAAACAGAGATCATGATGGAAACTGGGATGTAGACAAGCTGGTGGTGTTCTCTCTAGTGAGTTATTTTGCTGATGTGGGAGGTGGAGCTCACCCCAGGTCTGTCTGCCCTGACCTGTCCCATACTCTTTATACCTATGTTAGCAGAATTTCAGACATGTGTTTGGATATACTGTTATTGCAGAAATAAGAAAAGGGAGTCTTAGCAACTGAGAAAGGAACAACCTTTTCAATGGGTCACTGTCTGAGGCAATGAGGCCTTAGTTGTTCAAAGCCTGTCTGAACTTTGCGTAACATGAATTTGACTTGCATCCCAGTTTTAGCAATTCATCTTGTGTAGCATTGTTCTGAGAGATTCCCTTGTGTAAATCTTTGTTGTTTTTTTTTTTTTTAAAGTAAGGTAGCTTTTAGTACCTAATAAAATAGTTTCTTTAAAATGTTTTACACAGATTCAAATAAGCAATGATGTGAGCTTATCATTGTTAATTGTTATGTCGTTTAAATAGAAAGGTAGTCCGTGACCTGAAGATGAAGCACACACTCGTAAAACTGTAGAATAAAATTAATTCCTTTGTGAACATAGATGTAATTTACATGGACAAATTAAGCTTTGGATTTAAAATTTGCCACCAAAGGTCCTAAGTCCCAGGGTCAGATAGACAGAGATTTCAGTTCTAGTCTGCCACTTACAAACTCTGTGATCCTGTCCAAGTTAATTACTCTCTTTAAGCCTGAGTTTTGACATCTGTAAATAATATTATTAATAGCAGTGTGAAATTATCTGATTCAGGATTAATTTAGATTATAATAATTGATGACAATCTGGTGGTCTACATGTCCTTCACAGATGTTCAAGTCCTTCAGTTTATAAAAACGGATTTGTTCTTTATTAGATTATACAAATTTCAAGTAGTATTAATTACTAATTAAAAGTATATTTCTCTGGTAAGTGCTTAATATATGTTACCTATTCTAAAAGCTATCCATTTGATATGTGAAATTTAAAAAATAAAGCAATTCTGTTAGGAAAGTTGTTTTTATGACAATCAAATAGCTAATAACTTTAGTAATTTTTTCTTGTCAATGCAAAGACCATAAAATCTTGCTTATTTAACTTTTTTAAAATCTCATACCACACTATCTTTTACAATGGGAAAAATACAAGGTACAGCTTTAAATACTAGTAGAATTTTAGTGCTGTATATGGAGGGAAAATACCAAAATTATTATACACTAGAGCATGCTGGTTTCTTCCAGCTTTGGTCAAGACATTGTTTGGTGCTGGAGTACTGAAGGTGAGATTTATTATAGGTATCAATTTTATTTTCTGATATGGCCTTTATTGAAATTTTCTCTGGTATTTCTCCCTTTATGGAAATTCACCTTCCTCTCAAGAATGCTATGAAGGAATTACTGACTATTTGTCATGTAAAATACTGATATTATTTCATTCTATTGTCTGTGAAAAAATTCTGTATACAACCTAAAATTTAACCCTGAATTTTTACAGCAGAAAGCAGCCTTAGAAATGAAATAGAAATGAAAATATAGTATTTCCAATTATAATAGAAAAAAAAAGATCCAAGCCCGAAACACAGAGGTCTTTTATAGCCACATATAAATGGAGGGGAAAATAGAAAGAATATATTCAGTACCCAAATAGAAGACAAGGATAAGGAAGTATTATGACTTCCAGTTCTCATTTGCAGTGCTTCTACCTCAAAGCATCATCACATATCATAAGTTCATGTTCTGCAACAGTAATGATGCAGTCTCCACTATAATGGTGAAGGAAAGTGAGCCATATGAAAAAGCAGCAGGAAATTGTTGTGCCAAAATCTAACTTCTTTTAGAAAAATGATTTAATAGGAATCTCACTGTGCATAAAAACAAGTTATTAGATATAGGTAAATTGACATTTCAGTCATTTTAGCTCTTTGTAGCTTGGGCATAGATATTATCTCACATATGAATTGAGTTCTTAGAGCTTCTTGCATAGTTATATGCTGGGATATGATTAAACTGAGTCCATGTTCTGAATTATGCAAACATCAACCCAACTGATATTTAGAAAAGTTTTTACCTATTCTAGCATGTATGCGGTCTGAATATAGGCAGGGAGACAATTATGCATGTACATTTGTCATTATAAAATATTTTAAAAGAAACTCAGAGGGGGAAAAAAACAATGTACACTCTTTTCTCACTTTTGCTTGTATATGGGTTAAGCTTGACTTTCACTTCACTTCAATTCAGAACAAGCTAGGATGCATTCTAGGACATTTTTAAACTCAATTTTATTGAGATAAAATAAGTTGCAAGTTATCTATTACTAGATATTTGATTTATTGCCAACTTTGAATTATTGTGATTACAGCAGCTATGTTTATTCATTTACCCATCTTTGCATTAACATACATTTTTATTATCTTTGGTAAATACTTAAGTGAATGGCTGAGCTATAAGTTAGGTATATGTTTAAGATTTTTAAGGTGCTGCTAAATAAAATTCTAAAATTATTGCCATAGTACCATTTTTATATTGCCATCAACAGGATATGAAATTTCCATTTGCTCCAAATCCTTATCAACATTTTGTGCTGTCAGACTCTTCACTTTCCTATATTCTCATGGGTGTGTAATGGTATCATTGTGCTTTTAATTTGCATATCTCTGATGTATAAATATGTTAAACATTTTATTGGGTGCATATTAGGCAAATATATATACTTTGTCAAGTATCTGTTAAATATGTTGCCTACTTTTAAATGTGATTGTTGGTTTTCTTACTATTGAGCTGTAAGATTTTCAGTAATCTAGAAGCAAGTTCTTTGTCAAATTTAACATTTCAAATATTTTCTCCCAATATGTGATTTGTCTTTTCATTTTCATAATTGTGAGAGTAGATATTGTTATTTGAACAATGTCCAATTTCTTAAACTCTGTGGTCATTTTTACATAGTAAAAAAATCATTTCCCTTAAAGCTGTCTAAATCAGTATATAGATATTCTGAGCTTATCCACCTCTCTTATTCCAGCCATTTTCCACTTTGTTAGCCATTCTTTACCTCACTGAGTCAAGAGAACACAGGTCTCTGTCAGCTGCCAATACTCAAAGAACTAATGAATTCACACACCTCCCATAAAAGTAATAAGGGAAGAAAAAGTAAAAATCCTATTCCATTTCTTTAGGCTCTTTACGCATTTGATTAGGCTCCCCAATTTTTGAATGAGTACAAATAATCAGACAGCTCTATAATATCAATATGTTTGGAGTAGCTACTTCTTATCACTTTCCAGCCTCTTTCCCCAGTCATTCCTGTTATTGTCCAGTGGGCTTCCGAACATGGTAACAGATATAGAGGCAATGCATGGGTTCAGTGACATGGAGTTTCACTCTCCAAGGCCAACCTGGCAGCAGTCACTGCTAACTGACCAATTTACCAGCAGCAGAGACTAACACTGAGTTGCAAATATGGCACAACCCCTGGGGTGACCAACCAGTTACCTACGGGTCGATTAATTGCATTGGGATCACTTTCATTAGAATGGTGCAATGCTTTGTTCTTACTGAAATACATGCTTACTCTGTGCACAGATTTGCCATTCCTACATGGAGTACTTCTGTCAGAACTACCATCCATGGACCTCCAGAAAGTCTAATCCGCCATCAAGATAATCGACAAACTGAAATGATCAAGAAACTCACTTCACAGCAAATTAAGTGTGGCAGTGAACCAAGTGGTATCCACCTGAGCAGTCACACTTCATTTAAAGTACACACTCCATTTGAAACAAGGTATATTCAAAAGAGTTAGTGGTGGAGGGTAGTTAACTGCTCACTGACTAGGAATTCCAGAGTTAACAGCGGGAGAATTCCAGATAAAGGGGACTATAGTAACTCAGGACTAAGGAACAGAGTCAAACATTGTGAAGAACAGTGTGTGAGAGAACATGAATGATTCTAGAAGCTTGCTTATTGAGTGCAGAGGAAGAAAACAGGAACAAAAAGTAGGATATATTTACTTTGATAGCGTATTGAAGAGGGACCCTTAATTCTAACAGAATTTACCTGTTTTACAATGGTTCATATCCTTGACTGCAACCTCAATAATTACCAATATTGAATAGAACCTCCACTACAAAACTTACTTATTCAAGAATTTACTCCAGCAAAAATCTGATATAATTTGAAAGATCCTCATGTGATTTTAATGCACAGCTAGTGTTGACTACTAGTTATTAATTACTGAAACATTATCTGGAAATAGTCCTCATGATAACAGATTGGGATTCATGTTTTTCCTGGTCATCTTGTCAGTAGACATCTGGTGTAGAAAGAGTATAAAATGAAAAGCAATACAAACAGTTAAGCATGGTCCCTATATTTCTTCACCTGAGAGAAGAATGAAGATTCTGTAATTCCAAACAAGTTCAGTAGGTGTGGGGAATGAATAGTCAAAAAAACTACTATGATTGAGTTTTTTCACTTAAATGTCTCCAGGGTTCCTGTGTTTAATAACCTGTGGCTAGTGCTCCCTTCTGAGACATAACCATGTGTGGTAAGTCCTTGGTGGAAGTTGCATCAATGAAAGAACCTGGGTATTAATAGAATTAGCTTGATGAGATTTTTATGTGGTGGCTCAGATGGTAAAAAATCTTTCTGCAATGCAGGAGACCCACGTTTGATCCCAGGGTCAGGAAGGTCCCCTGAGAAAGGGAATGGCTATTCACTCCAGTATTCTTCCCTAGAGAATTCCCTGGACAGAGGAGCCTGGCAGCCTATCCATGGGATAGGTCCATGGGATCGCAAAGGGTAGGACATGACTAAACTACTAACACTGAGATGAGATTTTTGGTGTTCTCATCAGATGTTGAGATTACCAAGTTAAATGAGAACAGAATGTATATCATTATTAGAGAACATGTATTTGGGAATGGAAAAAAAAATGATGGCAAGATATGAGGCATCAAGGGAGTCTTTAGTGGTACTTATAGTATCACTAAGTGATAAGTATTATTTATGGTGCCAAAGTAAAGAACGTATCACTATAGACAGGTGTAATTAGATTTCTTTTGTCCTTACCAGTTGAGTGATATTAATGATCTAGTAATAAAATATCTTTAAAAAGTGAAACTGTAACCTCCAGACACTTGGGAAAAAATATTACCTAGAATAAAATAATTTACAATGAAGCAAGTTTATGCTTACAGTAGAAAAAAATCTCTTTTGCAAATTATTCAGTGCTTTAAGAGGTACATGAATTCTCACATAAATATATAGAATGCCTAGACATAGATTTAGGATGTTGAATAAGTGGAGAATAAATAATGATACATATTTATGTATATCAAGGAAATAAGTTTCCATGATTTAACAACATATAGTGATATACTGAGATGATGATGACATCACCTACTCAGTGAACATGAGTTTTAGCAAACTCTGGGAGATAGTGAAGACAAAGAGTCAGACACGAACTGAGCAACTGAAAAGAACANTATATCAAGGAAATAAGTTTCCATGATTTAACAACATATAGTGATATACTGAGATGATGATGACATCACCTACTCAGTGAACATGAGTTTTAGCAAACTCTGGGAGATAGTGAAGACAAAGAGTCAGACACGAACTGAGCAACTGAAAAGAACAACAAAGTTATATAGTAAAGATAAATGAGTAGAAGAGAAAAATTGTGAAGTTACTTTTTTCTCAGCTTAATAGCTTAACTTTTTTAAAAAAAAAAAGTTTAAGTTCAAGCTAACTGGTAACAATTTTTTGGATCCTAAATGAACTCTTCTCAGTGATGAATGTCTTACTAGGAAACTTGTCCAAATTTGGACTTTGTAAGTAAGATAGTAATGACAACAACAAAAATATTAAAAATCAAATCAAGAATTTTTCAGAAATACACCTGTGACAAGATTCAGTCAGGCTGTTTTGATTATATTCATGCTATTTAACTACTTAAACTCAGGAAGACACATTCCAGTTGCTAATCCTCTCATGTTAGCTGGCTGCTACTCTTGCTTCAGCTCATTTCTACCATTTGAGCCTGCCATCAGTTCCTAAATGTTCCTCAGAGTGCTTTAACACTATATTTCTAAATTATTAAAGCAGAATAATATGACTTATTATAACTAATTATTATTTTTTACTTCTCTACATTTATTTTAGATAAATAAATAAATACTAGAAATCTATCCAAATAAACTAAAGCACCAAGTAAAAATTATCCAAAGACTATTAACAGATACTTCTTAAGAATGGATGTTCAAGACACTATTAAGCATATGAAAAGATGTTAAAATCATTAACTATCATGAAAAAGCAAACCTAGGAAAATGAGATTATACCATACAACCTTTATAGCAGGTAAAAATTAAGATAATTATAGTATTAAATAATGGCATCATCAGGCACTCTATCAGATCTCTTCCCTTAAATCTGTTTCTCACTTCCACTGTATAATAATAAGGGATTTGATTTAGGTCATACCTGAATGGTCTAGTGGTTTTCCCTACTTTCTTCAATTTAAGTCTGAATTTGGCAATAAAGAGTTCATGATCTGAGCCACAGTCAGCTTCCAGTCTTGTTTTTACTGACTGTATAGAGCCTCTCCATCTTTGGCTGCAAAGAATATAATCAATCTGATTTCGGTGTTGACCATGTGGTGATGTCCAGTGTAGAGTCTTCTCTTGTGTTGTTGGAAGAGGGTGTTTGCTATGACCAGTGTGTTCTCTTGGCAAAACTCTATTAGCCTTTGCCCTGCTTCATTCTGTACTCCAAAGGCAAATTTGCCTGTTACTTCAGGTGTTTCTTGACTTCATACATTTGCATTCCAGTCCCCTATAATGAAAAGGACATATTTTGGGGTGTTAGTTCTAAAAGGCGGGGAAGGCAATGGCACCCCACCCCAGTACTCTTGCCTGGAAAA
>SJYX01022801.1:0-24282 GCA_006410675.1 Oreotragus oreotragus
TAACATCTGTCATTTCATGCATTTTTGGTACTAGCCATTCAAACAGGTATGAGTTGATATCTCTCCTGCTTTTGTTCTGCATTTCCTTGATTATTAGTGATGCTGAGCATCTTGTCATATATCTCTTGATCATCTATATGTCTTATTAGTGGAAAAATGTCTATTCTTTAAAGATGTAGCATACATTTTGTCTACTATATTTCAATATATGAAACTCAGTTGTCTACCTATATATCAACAACGAACTATCAGAAAATGGAATAGAGAACAATCCCATTTACTATTACTATCAAAAAAAGATAAACACTTAGAAATAAACTTAAGCAACGTGTTGAAAGATTTATACAAAACCTTTAAGACAATGATAAGAGAAATTTTAAAAAAGATAAAAATATGTAAAGTTAGGTCGCCTATTCAATGTGTTTCTTATTTCTTGAAGTAGGATTTATATTGCTATAAATTTCCCTCTTAGAACTGCTTTTGTTGCATCCTATAGGTTTTAGATCATGTTTTCATTGTTCATTGTTTCTAGGAATGTTTTGATTTCCCTTATTTCTTCAGTAACCTGTTCATTATTTAGAAATGTGTTGTTTAATCTCCATGTGTTTGTGCTCTTTAAAGTTTTTTTCTGTCCTCTAATTGATATCTAGTCTCACAGTGTTGTGGTCAGAGAAAATGCTTGATATAATTTCAATTTCCTTAAATTTACTGAGGTTTGATTTGTGACTCAAGATGAGGAAAATGTTCCATGTGCACTTGAGAAGAAAGTGTATTCTTCTGCATTTAGATGGAATGTGCTGAAGATATCAGTCAGGTCCATTTGGTCTAATATTTCCTTTTAGGCTTATGTTTCCTTATTAATTTTCTGTTTTGTTGATCTGTCCATTGGTAGAGGTGTGGTGTTCACTTGTCCTACTATTATTGTGTTACTGTCAATTTCCCCTTTTATGTCAGNGGATGGAATGTGCTGAAGATATCAGTCAGGTCCATTTGGTCTAATATTTCCTTTTAGGCTTATGTTTCCTTATTAATTTTCTGTTTTGTTGATCTGTCCATTGGTAGAGGTGTGGTGTTCACTTGTCCTACTATTATTGTGTTACTGTCAATTTCCCCTTTTATGTCAGTTAGTGTTTACCTTATGTATTGAGGTGTTCATGTTGGGTACATATTTACAATTGCTATGTCTTTTTCTTGGACTGAGCCCTTGATCATTTGGTAGTTTCCTTCTTTATCTCTTATAATAGTTTTGATTTCAAGGTCTATTTTTTCTGATACAAGAATTGCCAATCCAGCTCTCTTTTGGTTTCCTTTTGCATGGAATATCTTTTTCCATCCTCTCACTTTCAGTCTGTATGTGTCTCTAGGACTGAAGTGAGTCTATTGTAGACAGCATATATATGGGTCTTGTCTTTGTAGCCATTCAGCCAGTCGGAGTCTTTGGAAAAAAATGGAAGATAACAGCAAGTAAAACAACTGATAAAGGATTGCTTTCCAAAATATACAAGCAGCTCATACAACTCAATCATCAAAAGCAAAGGCAGGAGCTGCAAAAATAAACTAGTGGGACCACATCAAACTCAAAAGCTTCTGCATAGTAAAAGAAGGCATCAATAAAATGAAATGCCAAACTATGGAATGAAAAAAATATTTGCAAATCACATATTTGGTAAGGGCTTCATATCCAAGTATATATAAGAGACTCATACAACTCAGAAGGAGTAAAAAAGTAAATAACCCAAGTTATTAAATTAGCAAAGGAAGAGTAAGTATTTTGAAAAATTTGAAGATTAGACTGCAGATGACAGACACTGTAAGATTTTCCTTCCAGAACAAATGCCTGTGTCTTTCTTTCTTAAATTGCTTTCTTTATTTCCAATCACCTGTTTGGTGATTGCAGTTCATAGTACACATCCTTCACTCAATAACAATCACCTTACTTTGAGCTATATGTGCTAAGAATAGCCCTACTAACTATAAAAAACTAATAATTACATACTTAATCTTGAGGAATCTAAAATCCAAGGTGATTTTCAGAATTTTCCACTCCATTGTTTTCTACATGCTATGTCAAAATTGAAATATCTAATAAGGAAAAATGAGTTAGGGGACCTCAACAACACAAGGATAGAAAGTCATTTAAAACTGGGAGCATTACTGGATTATAATTCAGGGGAATGTATTATTACTAACAGTACTGTACTTTTATTCCCTTTAATTCTCTGCTATACTAGGTTGATATTTATTTAAAATATTAATACTAACATAGAGACACACAGTATTCAAGTTACAGTAGATTGAGAAAGACAAAGCTTATGAGGCAGGAACTGAAATTACAGAAAGTTAGCAATGGTATCAACCAGGGGCAGTATTTCCTAGAAAGAAAGCAGAGTTCTCTAATTTTTGAGACAACACGAACAAGCCAGATGTGAGCCAACCAGCTTAAGCTGTATACCAGAAACCTCACCAGAAGGAAAATGAAGTTCATAAAAATATGATGATGCTAAAGGCCAAAGTCCAGACAGTAGAATAGGGTAGGGTTTATGCAGATGCTGAAAATTACAAACAGAGGTAGACCTGGAAGCAAATACACGAATAAGCATCAGACAAATCAAAGCACAAAAGGGTCTGAAAAATAAACTGTAAAGGGACTTGGCAGTCTGATCAAAAGAATAAGAGAATCAAATTAGAAAACCAAAATATAAAGACTTGTGCATGTGATAGGAATGCAGGGAATGCTCAGCAGAGAAAATTTTGGCCTTAGTGACCAGCGAACAGAAGCCTCCAGCATCAGGAACAAATACCCTGGGCAGGACTCATGACTGTGCGCTTCTGGGAACAGCCTCAGTTTCAAAGTTTGGGCACTAAACCACCTAAAAGTGAACGCAGACAAGGATTATAGCTTGCTATGGCACTGAATCAAGACAGTAGTGTTTGTTAGTTTACTTTTCTCATACAACTGTAAAGTTAATGAATCACTAACCAATGATAATAAACACCATCAGTTTCCAGTCAGATCGATATCTGAACCTGTTATATGACCCCCAATAACATTTTTAATAATTAAATCTATTGCTGTTTAATTGAAGGGGACTTGCTTTACAGTACTGTACTGCTTTCGGCCAAACATCAGCATGAATCAGCCATAGGTATACCCATGTCCCCTGCTCTTGAACCTCCTTCCCACCTTCCTTCCCATCCCACCCCTCGAAGCTGTTACAGAAAAATATCGAAAGCTTCATAAATTTGTGTGTCATCCTTGGGCAGGAACCATGCTAATGTTCTCTGTATTATTGCAATTTTTTAATATATGTGCGACCAAAGCAAACACAGAAATAACATTTCAATAGGAAAAAAAATCATATAGTTAGTCATCTACCAATAAATAATACATTAGGAATTAGGGTATTCTGCTATATTTACTGCCTCTTATAAAATCTAATTTTGATAAGGCCCAAAGTTCCATGTCAGAATCAAGCATATATTTATGCATAACACATGTATGCACAGAAATATATGCACACAAACAGGTCTATGTTACACAAGCTATTACTCTCCTTGCCTGTCACAATAAGCTATTTCGTTGATGAGACNGCAAGAGTACTGGAGTAGGTTGCCATTTCCTTCTCCAGGGGATCTTCCCAACCCAGGGATCGAACCCAGATGTCCCACCTTGTAGGCAGACGCTTTACCATCTGAGCCACCAGGGAAGTCCATAGTTAGGTGCTCAATAAATGTTACTTCTATAATGACTTAATATATTAAACTAACTTTATGATGTTCCAATATCTGTGTTCTGAAATGGTCTAAATTTGTTTCATTCTGTAGTGTTATAGAGCAAACCCAGGAGAGAGCCCCCATTAGAATTTTCTTCTTTGAGTAAAAACACCTAAGTATCAGTTAGCTAAATCTTCCACATACTGCTTACATAATGAAAGCATTTACATCTAACAAAGTCATAGGAATCTGGGAAGCCTTACACAAGAATGAAAAATAAAACTAAAATCTGAAGGATATACATAGAGGTATTCACAAAATATTCTTTTAAAATCAACCATTCTAGGTTCTGCTAAACAGTTATCATCAACCTGCTAAAGTAGTTTAAAACAACACTTAGTATGTCCCTGCCTTCTGGCATGACTACTATCCATTCCTCTGACTCCTTGATTACCAGCACTGATGCTATCATTTCATTTTTGGAAGTTGTCTATGTCAGAAGAGCTGAACTATAAATAAAACTATTCACTGTCAGAAATCAGAATGTAGAAAGCAGGGAACCAAAATTAATACCAGAGTTCATAATGAGATAAAAGCATTAGAATAAAATACAGCAAATTTGAAAATAATATTGTAGTAGAAAAGACTTAAGATTCAGAGGCCATTAAAAGAATAAATTCAACTATACAAACATTCCTGCACAGTAAAAACACCATAAAGTTTATTTTTGAAAACAGGGTAACAAATTGAGGGGGGAAATGTACAACAATATATATTAGTCTTCTATTGCTGCTGTAACAAATTACCAAAAACTTAGTGACTTAAAACAACACAAATGTATGCACTTCTATGATCTGAAGTCCAGAGGGCTTCACAAGGTTAAAATCAAGGTGCTGGCACTGTTGCAGTCCTTTTAGGAAGTCATGGAAGAGAATGGGTTTCCTCGTCATTTCCAAATCCTACAAGTCATCCACATTCTCTGATTTGTGGCCTTCTATAATCTTCAATGCCAGGAACATTTTTCTCTTTGAATCTTCTTCTAAAATCACATCTTTCTCTGACTGCAGTCTCACAGACAGGAAGGGTTCTCTACTTTTAAGGATTTGTGTGATTAGACTGAACCCGTCCAGATAATCCAGGATAATCAACCCATATCAAAGTTCATAACCTTAATCACATCTGCAAAGTCCTAACATATTCACAGGTTCTAAGGATTAGGGTGAGGACATCTTTGAAGTATGGGGGCTTAAGAGTGTGAGGGGAGGATCAACACATTATTCTAACACAAACAACAGACAATAAAGCATAGTATTTATTTCCTTAAAAATAACTTCAAAATCAGTAAGATAAAAACCAACAATCCAGAATAAAATAGGCAAAGTTCATGAATAAAATTTACAGAAGAAAAATATGGGTGCCATGAAATACATATATTAAAAACCTCTAACTTTGTTCGAAATAAGAGGGCAAATTAAAGGCCATTTTTCACTTATCAGATTGGCAGATACCAAGAGATAAGTTAACACAAAAGTTAGTGAGTAGAACAGAAGTATGAGCTGTTTGTAAGGTTATTTGGAAATACCTATCAAAACTTAAGTACATATTTCATGACTCAGCAAACGCTACTTCTACCCATTTCTTAACATGTGTGAAATTATACCTTTATAAGCAAAGTTTACAGAAAAATACTGTTTGTAACAGAAAAAAAAATAGGAAAACAATCTAAATAAGATGTTATAGGAAATTAAATTATGGAACACCTATTCAACGCAAATAGCCATGACAAAATTAAGTAAGCTCTTTATATTATCAAAGTGAGCTGATCTAAGTTCTATTAAATTTTTTTAAAGGTACATATGTATATTTAGTATACCACCATTTGTGGCAGAAAACAAACTCACACATTCACTTGTATATGAATAGAATCTTCCTTGGTGGCTCAGACGATAAAGTGTCTGCCTGCAATGTGGAAGACCCAAGTTCAATCCCTGGAGAAGGCAATGGCACCCCACTCCAGTACTCTTGCCTGGAAAATCCCATGGACAGAGGAGCCTGGTAGGCTACAGTCCATGGGGTCGCTAGGAGTCGGACATGACTGAGCGACTTCACTTTCACTTTACATAATAAAACTAGTAACTGTCTCTCTAGGGAGGGGAAATAAGAGAGGTACAAGGGTAATTTTCTTTCCATTAAAGCCTTTTATATTTTTTGAATTTTGTACCATGCATACATATAACCCATTCAAAAACACATTTACCAAACTCTTACACATGTATGAGCACACATGCATGCACGCGCACACACACACACACTCTCTCTCCCCCCACCCACCCCCTGCCCTGCCTTGAAGGGCTATGATCTCAAAACAGTGTCTGTCTCTCTAACAGGAGTTAGAACTTGCCATTAAGAGTAAAATGACAACTTTTTCACGGAACACAGATTAATTTGAATTGCCTTGCTCCTCTCCCTGTCAAAACCTGCTGTACTCTATACTCCTCCCATCAACCTGACAGAAGAAACACCTCTGCTCTGTTTCCACTTATTTACAATTCATAGTTCTCCTCAGTCAAAGACACCTGTTCAAACATAAGGACTGGAATCCCAGCTCTCTTCACATATTTCTGCAGAATATCCCACAAGTCATCTCATATGTATGTATTTCTTCTAAAGATGCTGGGCTCATTTTACTAAACTTAAAGAAGTTGCTCTGTAGAAGAGTAGATAGCAAGTAAGGTTTTGCCTGAAGAAAACCGGATATTCTCATATTGGACATGTCCTGAGAGAGGAGATACAAACTCAGAAGGTGGAGTGACAGGAGCAAAGATTCCAGACTACTCACACCTTAGAACAAGGTTTTGGGAAGGAAAGATATGCGTAAGAGGGGGGTCCCTTGGTGGTAAGAGAAAAATTATTTCTACACTCTGAAAGCAGACATAGGTTTAGCAGAGCAGTATGCCCTGCTGAACATGGTAATACGCATGCCTAGGTGAACACAGACAATCACTAAATTATAACACATTATATAGCTCTATTAATTACTCTCCAGAAATTCTTTCTTGATGCCTACCATTTGGACTGAGTATCTTTTATAAATGTTTCCACCAGATAAAGTGTGAATAGGGACTCAACTGATATTTGAGAGTCAGCTGTGGTTGATAATTCTTATTTAAAGCAAAAGGGAAATGCTGTTCCATTTTTCTGATTTAGATTAGGTACATTATATCCTTATATGTATACTATGTAGTTGTATGTTAGGTCAGTATAGGTCAGTTAGGAAATTCAACTGACAACTAACAGAAGCAGAAGATATTAAGAAAAGGAGGCAAAAAAGATCTTCGTGACCTAGATAGCCATGATGGTGTGATCACTCACCTAGAGCCAAACATCACGGAATGCAAAGTCAAGTAGGCCTTAGGAAGCATCACTATGAACAAAGCTAGGGGAGGTGATGGAATTTCAGGTAAGCCATTTCAAAACCTAAAATATGATGCTGTGAAAGTGCTGCACTCAATATGCCAGCAAGTTTGGAAAACTCAGCAGTGGCCACAGGACTGGAAAAGGTCACTTTTCAATCCAGTCCCGAAGAAAGGGAATGCCAAAGAAAGTTAAAACTACCGCACATCTGCACTCATCTCACATGCTAGCAAAGTAATGCTCAAAATTCTCCAAGCTAGGCTTCAACAGTATGTGAACTGTGAGATTACAGATGTTCAAGCTGGATTTAGAAAAGGCAGAGGAACATGAGATCAAATTGCCAACATCCATTGCATCATCGAAAAAGCAAGAGAATACTAGAAAAACATCTACTTCTGCTTCACTGACTTCGCCAAAGCCTTTGACTTGTGGATCACAACAAACTGTGGAAAATTCTTAGAGATGGGAATATCAGACCACCTTACCAGCCACCTGAGAAATCTGTATGCAGGTCAAGAACAGTTAAAACCAGACATGGAACAACAGACTGGTTCCAAATTGGGAAAAGAGTATGTCAAGCCTGTATATTGCCACCCTGCTTATTTAACTTATATGCAGAGTACATCATGCAAAATGCCTGGCTGGATGAAGCACAAGCTGGAATCTAGATTGCCAGGAGAAATATCAATAACTTCAGAAACAGAGATGACACCACCCTATGGCAGAAGGTAAAGAACTAAAGAGCCTCATGATGAAAGCTTAAGAGTTGGTGTAAAGGTCAATATTCAGAAAACTAAGATCATGGCATCCAGTCCCATCACTTCATGGCAAATAGATCAGGAAACAGTGGAAACAGTGACAGACTTCATTTTGAGAGGCTCCAAAATCACCCTGGATGGTGACTACAGCCATGAAATTAAAAGACGCTTGTTCCTTGGAAGAAAAGTTATGACCAACATAGACAGCATATTAAAAAGCAGAGACATTACTTTCGTGACAACCATCTAGTTTTCAAAGATATGGTTTTTCTAGTAGTCATGTATGGATGTGAGAGTTGGACTATAAAAAAAGCTGTATGCCAAAGAATTGATGCTTTTGAACTGTGGTGTTGGAGAAGACTCCTGAAAGTCCCTTGGACTGCAAGGAGGCCAAACCAGTTAATCCTAAAGGAAATCCGTCCTGAATATTGAAGGACTGATGCTGAAGCTGAAGCTCCAATACTATGGCCACCTGATGCCAAGAGCTGACTCATATGAAAAGACCCTGATGCTAGGAAAGATTGGAGGCAGGAGGAAAAGGAGAGGAGAGAGGATGAGATGGTTGGATGGCATCATTGACTCAATGGACATGAGTTTAAACAATCTCTGGGAGTTGGTGTTGGACAGGGAGGCCTGGCGTGCTGCAGTTCATGGGGTCGCAAAGAGTTGGACACGACTGAGCGACTGAACTAACTAACTGATGTAGTTATATGAGAAGTTCCTTTTTACCAAGTAGGAAGAAGGTGAAGATGAAGGTGAAGTCGCTCAGTCGTGTCCGACTCTTTGCGACCCCGTGGACTGTAGCCTACCAGGCTCCTCTGTCCATGGGATTCTCCAGGCAAGAATACTGGAGTGGGTTGCCATTTCCTTCTCCAGAGGATCTGCCTGACCCAGGGATCAAACCCAAGTCTCCCGCATTGGAGGCAGACGCCTTAACCTCTGAGCCACCAGGGAAGTAGGAGTAGGAAGAAGGCAAAGTAATTTATTACTGTAGTTTCTTAGGATCTCCAGTAAATTCCTACTGTCTGATCTCAACTGTGCTACCAAAGATACTAACGAAAACCTTGTTTGTTTATGCCTAAGATGAACTAACAATCTTTTGATTGCATCGGGGCAATAGCAAGAACATTCAGTGAGATCACTGCTCTCTCTGGTCAGGGAATAGGCTCAGGGAAATTCAACTGACACTTCTGAAGAGGGAATTCTTTCACTGTCAACAAAAGATGACTTTCCCTAAGGAAGCCACAAGATTCTCTTACATTTAGTATCCACAACTTCTGAATATGGTGCCAGAGATATGGTTCTGCTCATCTTACCTTACTTTTAGTAGCAGGGAAGAGCACTCACTTTTCAAATGCACCTGGAGGGAAGTATTTAGGTAGCACCTCTGCACACACTAAGAATGCACGTAACACTGGCATTTAACAGCAAGGAACAGAGAAGTAACAAGGGTAAGCTGCCAACCCCGTAAATCTAGAATGCCAATTCTTCAGGGGTCAAGCAACAAGCCGAGGACACCAAAGGTATGGAATCAGTGGCATGGACCCAAATTAACCACTAGAATAATCTGCTGAGGAAAATAAGTATCTCCACATTCAATATTAAAAATCACCAACATCTCATAGAGTGTGGGTTATGGCTAACATGTGAAAGTAAGTCCAATGAGTACCTGTATAAAATAGACATTTAGCAAATATGTGTAAAATTGAATCCAAAAATAAAAAACAAAATCCAATGAAGAAGCATAAAAAATTCTCAGCTCTTCTTATCAAGAGTGCATTTGGAGAGAAGCAGATAGCACAAGGTAGCTTAAACACTTAATCAAATGCTAACTGAGTAAAAATTTAGGAGCCTTCAGTGAAGGAGGTACACAGATACACAATGTTAATAACACTATCCTATATAGGGGAGTTTATAGAGTTCCTCTGAAAATGTCACACTAATCTCAGAATAAAAAGTGTAAGAATAAACAGCTAATCCTCATTGTGCAATTGTGGGACTTTGAACATTTTTTTCCTTTCAAATTCAATATAAATAGATTCAATTTTTACTGAAAATTTGGCATCCTATAGCAGCATTGTCCAATCAAAATACAATCGAAGCCATATATGTAGTCTTCAACTTTCTGGTAGTTGAGAATAGAAAGTAAAGGAGGAGGATGGCAGTGAAATGGTAGAAAAAGTAGCTCAAAGAGCATATCCCACAACACAAATACTAAAACAAAAAAATTGTCAGGCAACTTTGTCAGAACTCTAGAAAAGAAGCAGAGGTTAACAGTGATGAAGCAAATGGTAAATCAAAAGGCAACTTTAAAATGGTAGGAAGGCTTTGTGGCACTTTTACTTGCCAGGGGCCTAACCCCACTTTCCACCTCTGCCTCAGCAGTGCTCTTAAAGATGTCAGTCTGCATTCTCAGCATGGAATCCTGGTCCCTGGTTCCAAAGAGCACAGCAGACCTTAGTCTGAAAGAATCCTGTCTGGAGCCATGTGAAGGAAGGACATAAGGCACTTGTATTCCTCAAACACATGGTAAGGCAACAAACGACCAGCCTCTGCTGGAGGCAATATCACAGAAGAGGCCAACAACTGATATACCAAAAGCCTAGGAGAGAAAGCTTGGAGAGGCAGTCTTTTTTTAGGAAATTAAGAAAATCATGTGTATACCCAGGGCAGGACACATGTTCAGAAAAGATGTGCAAAAAACCAGTTTTCATCTAGGCTCAGCACAGTAGGAAGTAATGGGTAAGGCAGAGTTGTAAATAGCTTGGCTAAGCATTAAAGGACTGCCATGAAACAGAGTTAATCTGCAAAGAATAGCAGAATTTTCCTTCCCTCCCTGTCTCTCTCTTTTTAAATTCCTGGTGTTTAAGAAAATCTTCATCAAAACACAAAAGGAACAGAGACTTCAGGAATCGTATAGCAAAGAATAAAGACTTAACAAAAACAGTTTAGAAAAACAACCAAACAAAATACCCACAGCCTATAGCCACCAATAAAACAAACACTGAAATGGGAAGAATACAAGTTCCAGAGTTGTCACATTATAATATTCAAACTGTTCAATTTTTAACAAAAATTTATTAAGTATGAAAAGAAATAATGAGAGTATGGCCATTCAAAAACGAACTTAAACTGTCCGTAAGGACGCACAGATACTGGACTTACTACACAAACACTTTAAGTCAACTGTCTTCACTATACTCAAAGAGGCAAAAGAAACCAGGAAAACAACATAGTAGCAAATATTATTAAAGAAAGAGAAATTATAAAAAATAACCAAAAAGAAATTTCGGAGCTGGTAAGTACAGTAACGGAAATGAAAACTTCATTAGAAAGTTTCATAGCAGATCTGTGCAAGCTGAAGAATCAGTGGACTTAAAGATAGGCCAACCGAAATTGACCCAGTCTGAGGTGCAGAAAGAAAAATGAGAAGAGCCTGAGAAGTCTATGGGACGCTGAATGTATATGTAACGGGGAGGCTAGAAGAAAAGAAGAAAAAGAGGAAGTTATGGCTAACTCACATTGTTTTACAGCAGAAACCAACACAACACTGTTAAGTGATTATCTTCCAATTAAAATTTTTAAAAAGAATATCTGAAGTCTCCAAAAAACTTTCCAAATTTGATAAGGACATAAATCTACATATCCAAGAAATTAAACTCATAAATGGATAAAGGAAGAGAGAAATCGGGGTTGCTCAAAGTCAGAGAATCGTGAAAGCTGTGACAGAGAAGCTACAATCATATATAAGGGAGTCTCCATAAGGTTAGCAGCTGCCTCCTCACTGCAAACAATGGAGGCCAGAGGCAGTGGGAGGACATATCTAAGGTGTTGAAAGAAAAAACAGTGTCAACCAATCCATATATAGCAAAACTATCCTTCATAAATGAAGGGTAAATTAGGGCATTCCCACCCCACTCCAGTACTCTTGCCTGGAAAATCCCATGGACGGAGGAGCCTGGTGGGCTGCAGTCCATGGGGTCACTTGGAGTCGGACACGACTGAGCGACTTCACTTTCACTTTTCACTTTCATGCACTGGAGAAGGAAATGGCAACCCACTCCAGTGTTCTTGCCTGGAGAATCCCAGGGACGGGGAGCCTGGTGGGCTGCCGTCTCTGGGGTTGCACAGAGTTGGACACGGCTGAAGCGACTTAGCAGCAGCAGCAGTAGCAGATAACTAAAGGGTTGAGGGAGTTTGCAACTATCCTTAATGAAAAGATACCAGGTAGTAACTCAAAGTCATATGAAAAAATAAAGAACTCTGGTAAGGGTTATTACATAGGTAAACATAAAACTATCATTTTTTGGACTGTAACTTCTCTTGTTGCTTCCAATAATTATTAATCTATATAAGGAGCCTATTAATGTACAAAGATGTAAACTGTGACAATAACAACATAAAAGGTAGTGGAGATGAACAGGAGCAGAGCTGTGACAGGCTATTAAAGCTAAGTTAGTATCAATTTAAACTATATTAACCTGTATACTACCTGTAAACTGTTTATAAGACACTGAATTTACATCCAAAACTACAAATAGGTTAAAAATGGAAATATGAAAACAGATATTCCATGAAACAGTAACCAAGGGAGCGGACGGAGGTAGCTATATCATTATAAGAGACAAAGAAATCATCATATAGTGATAAAAAAGTAAATTTGTTAAGAAGATGTAACACTTATAAACATACGTGCACCAAACAACTGCGTCCCAAGCTGTACGAAGAAAACACCGACAAAAATGAAGGGAGAAACAGACCTACAATAATAGCTGGAGACTTTAATGTCTACCATACTTTTAATAATGAACATAACATCATCTAATAAAGAAGACTAAAGTACTGATAAGCTGTAAAATGGTATCTCACAAATATTGTAAATGAAAAAAGATCACATATTGTATGATTTCGTTCGTATGAAACACCCAGAAGAGGCAAATCTGCAGACAGAAAACAGACTGATGGGCACCAGGGGATTAGGGGTGGGGTAAAGGAGAACAACTGCTAAATGGACATGGGTTTGGTAGCTGTTTTGTTTTGTTTCTGGCCTTGCAGCTTCCAAGATCTTAAATTTCCCATCCCAACCAGGGACTGAACCTGGGCCCTTGGCAGTGAAAGTGAAATCTCAACCCCTGGACCGTCAGGGAATTCCCACGAATTTGTTTTTTTAAGGGTGATTAAAGGGTTGGAGCTACACAGAGATGGTGGTTGCACACAGGAACGTACTAAATGCCACTAAATTGAACACTTTAAATGGTTAAATTTATGTTGTATGTGAATTTCACCTCCGTTTTAAAGAAGTAAAAGCAGGTGGAATTAATGTTAATGTGTCAGTTGCTCAGTCGTGTCTGACTCTGACCTCATGAACTGTATCCCACCAAGCTCCTCTGTCCAGGGGTGGATTGCCATTTCCTTCTCCAATTAATGTTAATAGTATACTTTAATCCATTATATCCCAACATATCATTAAAATAGGTAATATAAAGTAATCAATGAAGTATTTTACATTTTTTTTTCCTAACAAGTCTTTGAAATTTGGTGCACATTTTACAAACATATATAGCACGTGTCAATTCTGACTAGTGCTCAATAGTCATATGGAGCCAACAGCTACCTAACTGGCCAGAGAATCTTATAAAAAGATTACAAAAATAAGTTGTCAGGTAAGCATCTATTGAAAGAAGACATTTTAAAAATTAGGAATACTCTCTATCTTACAACACTTGTGGGTAATCTCTAGTTCTTTCTTTTTTACAAATATAAGTAGCCATGAAATAAATAAATTTATGTATAATCCCATCTTCAATCATATTTTCTCCCTGAAATTGTCTTCAGATTGGTAAAAGATCATCACTTAGCTCTCCTGTCGTCTTTTAGAGACTATAAAAGCCCCTTCTGATGAACTCAATGTATTCATTACGTATCTTTCACCAGGCACTTATTAACTTTATGACTCCTCTAAGATTATCTTCTATTCCTCCCATTTATCACATCTTAAACTTCCCTGTACCACCAACAGTGCCTTGTATACAGCAAGAACTTAACAGTCAACATTTTCCCGTTTCATCATTACTCTCTCCCTACTACACCTAATTAACAGTATTTCACATGCAGGTAATGGTGATACCAAAAGGACAGCTGCAACATCCCCAGTTCAGTTACAACGGAATGAAATCCCATGGGCATACAACTGTGACTGTATGGGAACACTCTTAGTTTACAAGCCCCACATTCCAAACAAGAACCAAAAAATGTCGTTACAGGCCATGGACATAGCTTCCTGAAGTCCTGGCAAGGTAAACAAATATACCACACTCAAGGCAAACCAAAGTTCTGGCTTCCCACCAGGTATATACATTTAGGTCATTCACAATCCTCCCAAGGCAAATGCCAATCCAAACAAGAACCAAAAAATGTCGTTACAGGCCATGGACATAGCTTCCTGAAGTCCTGGCAAGGTAAACAAATATACCACACTCAAGGCAAACCAAAGTTCTGGCTTCCCACCAGGTATATACATTTAGGTCATTCACAATCCTCCCAAGGCAAATGCCATTTACCAGTCAGCAATGTTGCCTTGTGAGCTTCCCAGCTGGCACCAGTGGTAAAGAATCCACTTGCCAATGGAGCAGACACAGAGACATGGGTTCAGTCCCTGACTTGGGAAGGAGGAGGCAATGGCAACCTACTCCAGTGTTCTTGCCTGGAGAATTCCACGGACAGAGAAGAGCTGCAAACAACTGAGCACACAGGCACGTACGATGCACAAGGCCACCTGTCGACACAACTGACATTCTATCTTCACCAAAGTTCCTGAGGGCCAGAGCCCAGCCCAAAGTCATTTTTCACAGGAGAAAAGATTGGGTTAGGTCTTCATTATGCAAAACATGAGAAACTGCTAAGTAGATGGGGACACACTTACAGAAGGAAGAGCTTGCTCAATAATTCACTTTACTGGTATCATTGATCAGAAAATGGATATTACCTAATTATATGGAACTTAAATTATAATAATATTCTAACTGTTTAAGACTAAAGTTTCTTACACATGTATTTTTAATAGTATAAGTTCTAATGTGAGAACACTGCTGTTTTCAACAAGCAAACTATCTTCCAACAACATCTCAACTGAAATGTCACTGATGGGGCAAAAAAAACTCTAGTAAAACCTTATTTAGAAAGTGGACTGTGACAGAACATTTAGAAATAACCATCTGATATGTATCTGGAGTTGTGGGGACAGAGAGCAGGTGAGAAAGTTTATAAGTGCCAGATAATTTGTGTTGGCAGAATAGAATTTAAAAGTGGGAAGACAGGACATATGCTCCTCCAAATAAAGCCTTCTGAGGAGAAAGTCTGGCACCTGCCAATTAACAAAAGGTACAGGGATTCCTCTTGAGGATCAAAACAAAGACAGTCTCAATAATATTTCTCCAGTTAGACTAAAATAACTAAGATTCAATTTCCAAACTACTTTTTCTTCCCTTGTAGTGAAGTTTTTTAGCTCCTCAATTTTTCCATATCCAATTACATAGATAGTAAGTGACAGATCAAGGATTCCGAAGGTCTGAATAGAAATTCTATGCTTTTTATCACTGTTACAACCAAGCAAATGCATGGTTGATATAGCTCACCGATAAAAAATGATATTCACATTTATATGTATTCATTTACTCAAAAATAAAATTTTTAATCTCATTTTTCACAGTTCCAAAAAGCTGTTGATTCCTGTACATTAATTTCTCTTGCATGTGTACATATGCACACATGTAAGCACACACACACACACAACTAGCTACATGTGGACATAATATACAAATGTTAATATGGGAATTTACCAGAATCCCTGCTATTGAGCTGTTTGAAGTATGCTGATAATGCTTCAAACAGGAAGGGTTTTAATTTTAAATAAAACTGACTTCATTGTAAAGTTGGCTCTGGTTAAGCTTCCTTATGTATCTCCACCAACCCAATTAGCTCTAGAAATGCAAAATTTTTCTAGTTGCAGCAGAGAATGCAAAAGTTCAAAAGTCCTAGAATTGAGTCTCACTGTCTCTCATTTGTCTGTCCTAGACCAATCACATCCATGAACCCACTCAAACCTAAAGGCCTAAAAGTGAAGGGATGATTTCCGCACCGCCCCCCGCCACCCGCCCCCCTCCCGCAATAGAGAGCTCTTAACAGAAGAGGAATTGAGGTATACTTGAGAGTTGACTCATTGGAAAAGACTCTGATGCTGGGAGGGATTGGGGGCAGGAGGAGAAGGGAACAACAGAGGATGAGATGGCTGGATGGCATCACTGACTCAATGGACGTGAGTCTGAGTGAACTCCAGGAGTTGGTGATGGACAGGGAAGCCTGGCGTGGTGCGATTCATGGGGTCGCAAAGAGTCAGACACGACTGAGCAACTGAACTGAACTGAACTGACATAATAAAACAACTGATGATCACTACAATATTAAAGAAGGTAACATGGGCTGGGATTCAAGATAAGATAAAAAATTATTCAAAATGAGTTGCATGTCATAAAATAGGCCATAAGAGTATGCAATATAACTTCTTGCTTGAGTTGGAAGATTACTGAAGACAACAAAAATGAATTAGACTAAACAGGAATCCTACTTGTGAAGGCCTTGCATATTCAAAAGGGAGCTATTCTAGGCTTCTGTGCAGGGAGGATATAATTAAATTGGTGTGTGTATGTACATGTTCAGACATGTACAACACTTTGGGACCTCACGGGCTGTAGCCTGCCAGGCTCCTCGCTCCATGGAATTTTCCAGACAAGGATACTGGAGTGGGTTGCTATTTCCTCCTCCAGGGGATCTGCCCGACAAAGGGATCGAACCTGCGATTTTTGCCTCTCCTGCATTGCAGGCAGATTTTTTATCACTAGCATCACCTGAGAAGCCAATTAAATGGATATCTAAGAGTAATTATATGGAAAAATAGATCAGGAAACTTGGGAAGATTCAGAAAGCAGAGAAAGGCAGCTAGGAAGATGTTATTTGAATCCAAATATTATTTCAATAATGAAACCTGGGAAAACAACAGTGTCTTTACAGATAGAAGTTCAAGGTAGAATCCTCAATTTATTCTTTGAAACAGATCAAATTTCATGAAAATAAGGAGAGGATACAAAAAATACAGGATTCAAAAATAATAACCAAGATTGTAAGCTTGTGAAGATTCAGTCCAGTGGTGGTACAGAGTGTAAAGAATGCAGAAAAGAATCTGTCATCAATCTAGAATAAGAGTTGTCATCAATTGTAGTGAGAACACTCAAAGTAAATAACTAAAAAGCCATGCAGAACATGAGTTAATTCAACAGTTCCAAGCATATAATAGATGTCTGATTAAAAAATCAGAAATAAGGAAGAATGACTGGATGTCTTTTACAAGCAAATACATTAAACAAAAAGTATCCAAAAAATGAGTAAGACACAGCCCCTGTTCTCAAAGAAATCACAATACAACTAACTTGAATAAGTATTAAGAGCAATAATTTTTTAATTACCACTAATTCTGGTTATGGAAGCTTCAAAAATGCATTAAAAGACTGTAAAAAGGAAAAACAGACCATACTAAGACTAAACTTTGGGAGAAATACTCCTCCTTTTAAGGAAGAAGAAAGGAGTCAAGTGATATGGGTCAGAGTACCAAGATAGGTAGGAAAATTTGAGGAATACGATGTAATGAAAACCAATACAATGGTATTGTCTTAAAATGGCAAAAAGAAGCCTAGTTTACTGGAAATATGATTTGAATGCAAAAGTACTAATGGACTGATACACTAAGTGTAGAATACTCATTTCTCTAGGAATAGAGAATTAAAGTAATAATTCAGATTCTGTTAATATCTTTCTGTTAAATAATTTTAAGACTGTTAGAAAGTAATTACTAACTATAAATAAATGTTTGAAATTTCTCTCTTCTCATTTCACAGAAGACCCAAGATTCAGCCTATAAAGACACCTCTAATAGTATCTTAGATCTTAAAGATCAAAACCAAATGAATGAAGATTACTATTTTAAGTGCTTATAATACTTGTAGTGGTGGGAACTCTGGCCACCTAAAGGGAATATATAACACTCCATTCTAGCAGCTGCCTTGCAAGAATGCAAGTTCAGTATTATGAAAATGTTTTGATCTTTTCAGAGAAGCTGGAAATCCTGCCTATATCAAGTCCCTTGATTTCTTAAATACTGGTTCATTTCTATGTGGACTGGTTTCACCTGCAGTTTTCATCTTCTTTCTTATATAGAGAATCTTTAGTTGAAGTTTTAGTTGAAATAAAGTTTTTATACACTTTAATGACTGTACTTCTTTTTAACTGAAAAACTACGCAAATAAACACAGCATTTGGGATCTCCAACACATTGTAAGAAATAAGAAACATCCAAAAAAAAAAAAAAGAAAAAGAAAGAAACATCCAGTAACCAATTAGTACTTTACCTCTAAGTCCCTAAATGTCACTTAAATTTATTTTCATTATACTTCGGTCTTAAACACAAAAAGTGCAAAATCCAACAAATTCTTTAATAATGAGCACACAAGTGACCAGGAATTAATGGCCAAATCTGCTCCAGACAAAAATTTCACTGGTTCGGTGCTGGAGAAAACTCTTCAGCATCCCTTGGACAGCAACAAAATCAAACTAGTCAATCTTAAATGCAATCAATACCGAAAATATACTGGAAGGACTGATGCTAAAACGAAGCTCCAATACTTTGGCCACCTGATGCAAAGAGCCGACTCAATGGAAAAGACCGTGATGCTAGGAAGGACTCCGGGTAGGAGGAAAAGTGGGCGACAGGGGATGAGATGGTTGGATAACATCACCGAGTCAATGGATGTGACTTTGAGCAAACTGGAGATAGTGAAGGACAGGGAAGCCTGGCGTGCTTCATTTAGTCCATGGGGTTGAAGATGTCAGACAGGACTTAGCAACTGTTGTTACATGGTATTTTGCTATAATTTACTTAACTAATTTTAGAAATCTTAAGATATTAAATACCAATTTTAACAGTTTTTCCAGTTGCTTTTTTCTGATAATCATACTTTATCTCTTTTGAAAAAAAATCACTGTCTAAATAAAAATTTTCTTCTAAAAAGAATCAAACAAAAAATTCATTATGCTATTGAAGAAGCTAGTCATAGAAGTACCATGTATTATATGATTCCATTTATATGAAATATGCAAACAGGCAAATCCACAGAGACAAAATATGAATGGTGGTTGTCTAGAGCTGGGGAGAGGGTTGAGGGCAAACAGTGAGACGGCAGAGAAGGGTGGGATTTCCTCTGGTGTGCTGGGAATGTTCTACAATTAAATGCAATGATGACTACGTCTCTGCAAATATACCAAACCCCACTGAATTTTACACTCTAAATCAGTGAATTGTATGCTATATGGATGATATCTCCATAAAGTCACTATTAAAAAAAAAATCCATTGGTTCAGAGGTTCTAAAACTCAGGCTCATTCTCTAAGTATTATATGGAGGACTTTTTAAAAGACAGACTCCCAAAGTCTACTGGTCTACTGCCTTGATTCCAAAAGGATGAGGCTTAGGAATGCTTAGGAATTTTAAACTTTTCTGAAGGAGATTTGATGTGTAGCTGTCTTGGGGAATAATTATTTACTCAGAATATTAATAAACTATAAAACTAATCTTCATTTTGAATAAATTGACTAAAATCTGTCACATAAATTCTATTCAGAATACTTTATTCCCTATCACTTCAGGCAACATAGCCAGGTTGCTCTTGTATTCAGCTTTGCTGCTAAGTCACTTCAGTTGTATTCAAGTCTGTGCGACCCCATAGATGGCAGCCCACCAGGCTCCCCCACCCCTGGGATTCCAGGCAAGAACACTGGAGTGGGTTGCCATTTCCCTTTCCAATGCATTAAAGTGAAAAGTGAAAGTGAAGTCGCTCAGCCGTGTCTGACTCTTAGCGACCCCATGGACTGCAGCCTTCCAGGCTCCTCCATCCATGGGATTTTCCAGGCAACAGTACTGGAGCGGGGTGCCATTGCCTTCTCCTGTATTCAGCTTTAGATCATTTTAAAAATTAAATTCCAAAAGAAAGCACTAACTCAAGAATTCAATATACATAACCAAACGACTGATTTAAAACAGCTCGGCAATCTAAATCTTTAACAGCTCATTACCATGACTTACAAAAGACAGAAAACGGCACTTCTCTGACGGCACTTCTCTGACCGCCTCTCCTAGCTCACTCACTATCTCCAACCACAACTGCATTCTTTCTACTCTAAATGGCTTCCCTCTACTCCAGATCCTCTGCACTTACTCGGCGACTCCCCTGAGATATTCTATTGGTTTCTTCCTTAAGTGTTAGATATCGTGAACCCTCCTCAAATTAGACTCACCCAATCTAAAGGAAATCAGTCCTGGGTGTTCAATGGAAGGACTGATGCTAAAGCTGAAGCTCCAATACTTTGGCCACCTCATGGGAAGAGTTGACTCATTGGAAAAGATTCTGATGCTGGGAGGGATTGGGGGCAGGAGGAGAAGGGGATGACAGAGGATGAGATGGCTGGATGGCATCATTGATTCGATGGACACGAGTTTGAGTGAACTCCAGGAGTTGATGATGGACAGGCGTGCTGTGATCCATGGGGTTGCAAAGAGTCGAACACGACTTAGCAACTGAACTGAACTGAATCTAAACTAGTTCCAATATCCAGCTTCCCTCCACTCATGTATTATGCTCTATTTCTTTTCTTGGTATTATTTTCCTCATAATGCTTATGACTATCTGAAATTGTCTTATTTACTTCTTTAGGTATTTATTGTCTATCTCCTATTAGTAGAACTTATGTTCCACGTGAGCAGGGATGTTGTTTTCCTTATTTACTACTGTACTGAGTAGAATGTAATTAGAGATATAATTAGTGATCAATATGTATGTAATTGTTGAGTAAAGGAACAGAAAAACATACCACCCCATCTTACTTTTAAATATGCCACACTGATAAGCCTCTGTGAAAACAATATTTGTTTTATACAATTTTTAGTACTAAAGCAAGATTAAAATGCGAAAATTTCATTCTCTAGCTTCCTCTACCTTTCTCCTAAGCCCCTTCCTCCAGAAGCAGTCATTCCCCTGTGGCCTTGTGATCAAGTAATTTTAACTTGGGACACGTAAGCCTAAGAGCCTCCAAAACCAACTCTAACAACATTGAGAGTTGCAAGCAAGTATATTCTTACAATCCAAGCAAAACCCAAAAGATATAAATTAAAACTTGTTTCAACTACGTGTCATTCAGGGAAGACTACCGAGGATCTCAGAGTGATTTGTCTTCCCAGGAAATAAGTGCACTCTGGATCTTATAAGAGCTTAAGGACGAATGGAGGTAAATTAGAAAGAAGAGGAAACATGAAGGAAGGGATAGTGCTTTTTCTTATTGAAGTCTACTTTCTGTAAAAGACACCACTTTCTTCAAGGAGTTCACCATCTAAAATGCATTATTAAAGAGCATGATAGACAATACAGATAGCAACATAATAATGTGTACTATAAATAAAAACACATAGAAAAATGAGCGGAGTTTTAAATATAAATATAATAAAGTAGGAAAACACTATTTTACACGGTTTGTAGCCCAAGATTCAAATGCTGAAAAAGAAACTAATCTGGGAATGAAGACACTGTTTTAGAAAGACTTTACTACCTTGAACATGCTAAAAAAAATTTCAACATTAACACTTGAAAATATTCTTAAAAGAATGTATATTGCAACAGAAATCAGTTCAGTTTAGATACTCAGTCTTGTCTGATTCTTTGCGATTAGTTACTCAGTCTGGTCTGACTCTCTGCGACCCCACGGACTGCAGCACACCAGGCTTCCCTGTTCATCACCAACTCCTGGAGCTTGCCCAAACTCATTTCCATTGTGTCAGTGGTGCCATCCAACCATCTCATCCTCTGTTGTCCCCTTCTCCTCCTGCCTTCAATCTTTCCCAGGATCAGGGTCTTTCCCAGTCTTTCCCAGCATCCAGTGAGTCAGTTCTTCACATCAGGTGGCCAAAGTATTGGGAGTTTCAGCCTCAGCATCAGTTCTTCCAATGAATATTCAGGACTGATTTTCCTTTAGGATTAACAGGTTGGATCTCTCTGCAGTCCCAGAGACTCTCAAGAGTCTTCTCCAACACCACAGTTGAAAAACATCAATTCTTTGGCACTCAGCTTTCTTTATAGTTCAATTCTCAGATCCATACATGGACTACTGGAAAAACCTTAGCTTTGACTACATGGACCTTTGTCGACAAAGTTAATACAGAAAAATACTTACCTAACATGTAAAGGCTATTAAAAGCTCCATAATTACTACACACCTCTAAGTGAAAATATCTGAGGCACTTCTTACAGCCAGCTATAGGACATTTCTGAAGAAGTTAAAACATTAATATTACAGTAATATGATTAAAGAGGAGTGAGGGAGGAAAAAAGAAATGAAGTACATATTTTAAAATTATCCTTATTTAAAATTGTGTGATCACTTTTAACATAAATTTTTTATTAGAAAAATAAGGACATTCTGTTTGCAATCCAGCCCAAACGAAGCTTGGAAGCCACCAATCTATGCTAACAACAAGTAAAAAGCTTAACAAACTGAAAAATCAACATTTCTTGGGATCAGTAATAAAAGTGAGGTCACAGGGCAAACTACTACCCCCAACCTTGAAGAGGCAGAGATTGTAGAGAATGACAGTTTATCAGATCAGAAGCCTGAGGGCAGAGAGCTCTTTGGGAAACAGCGCTGAGGCAGGGGACAGGGGTGTTGATGAGCTGCTGGAGACGGAGAGTGAACAATTCTCAGTTTAAAAATTCAGTCCTCAAAATGCACCCCCCACTTTCGTTAGTTTTCCCTCCTGGCTCTCTAACAAGTCCTCACAGCAAATACCAGGGAAAATTCCCTCGTATTTCCAGAAGAGGGAAAGAAAGCATTTTGAAATACACTGGAGCACACTGTTCTTCTTAACAAAGCTTGACTTCAGGAGAAATTATTTAACCAGTTTAACCTCCTAAATGGGTTTTCCTGGTGGCTCAGAAGTAAAGAATCCACCTGCCAATGCAGGAGACATAGGTTCAATCCCTGGGTCAGAAGATCCCCTGAAGGAAATGGCAACCCACTCCAGTATTCTTGCCTGGAGAATCCCATGGACGGAGGAGCCTGGTGGGCTACAGTCCATGGGGTCACAAGAGAGTCAGACACACTGGTTGACTAAAACAACAATAACCACCTAAAGTTGTATCAGAACCTAACTGACCTAAAGGAAGGTAAACATCCAACTCCAGCCTGATTCAGCCATCTCGTCCTCCTTAAGAGGCATGAGGGAGAAACAGCATTTAAGAAGTTCATAATACAGAGACATAGGATCACAAAAAGCTAAGTTCTGGAGACCAAATGTTCAGCAATGTGATTATAATTAACAATACTGAATTATATACTTTAAGTTTGCTAACTGTACATTTTAACTGTTAACAGAAAAAAAAGTACCTATATGCTGTGATAGATATGTTAATTACACTGACTGCTATGATTATTTTATAATGTATACAGATGTCAAAACACTAAGATGTAAATCTTAAGTATAAAGAATTTTTGTCAGTTATAATTCAATAAAGCTGGAGCAAAAAAAGACTAAAACTTAATAACAGAACTGAGGGGCTTCCCCTGTGGCTCAACTGGTAAAGAACCTGCCTGCCAATGCAGGAGATGCAGAAGACACGGGTTGGATCCCTGGGTGGGGAAGGTCCCCTGGAGAAAGAAATGGCAACCTGCTCCAGTATTCTTGCCTGGAAAATCCTACAAACAGAGGAGCCTGGCATGCTACAGTCCATGTGGTCACAAAGAGTCAGACACAACTGAGTGCATGCGCACACACACCCAGAATAACAGAGCTTAAAACACTTTCCTACCCATCCCCTACACACACACACACTCTTTATCACATTACGCATGCACACCCAGAATCACAGAGCTTAAAACACTTTCCTACCCATCCCCTACTCACACACACACTCTTTACCACATTACGCAAGCATACATAGAATAACAGAGCTTAAAACACTTTCCTACCCATCCCCTACACACACACACACACACTCTTTACCACATTACGCATGCACACACAGAATAACAGAGCTTAAAACACTTTCCTACCCATCCCCTACACACACACACACACACTCTTTACCACATTACGCACGCACACACAGAATAACAGAGCTTAAAACACTTTCCTACCCATCCCCTACACACACACACACACACTCTTTACCACATTACGCACGCACACACAGAATAACAGAGCTTAAAACACTTTCCTACCCATCCCCTACACACACACACACACACT
>SJYX01022801.1:38253-110465 GCA_006410675.1 Oreotragus oreotragus
TCACATCCATACATGACCACAGGAAAAACCATAGCCTTGACTAGACAGACCTTAGTCGGCAAAGTAATGTCTCTGCTTTTGAATATACTATCCAGGTTGGTCATAACTTTTCTTCCAAGGAGTAAGCGTCTTTTAACTTCATGGCTGCAGTCACCATCTGCAGTGAGTTTGGAGCCCAAAAAAATAAAGTCTGACACTGTTTCCACTGTTTCCCCATCTATTTCCCACGAAGTGATGGGACCGGATGCCATGATCTTCGTTTTCTGAATGTTGAGCTTTAAGCCAACTTTTTCGCGCCCCACCTTCACTTTCATCAAGAGGCTTTTTAGCTCCTCCTCACTTTCTGCCATAAGGGTGGTGTCATCAGCATATCTGAGGTTGTAAACATCAATAAATATAACTATTTATAATACATAGTCTAAAGTCATAAAAAGGCTAAGTTCACAATAATCATCTACTCTCAGCTCTAAGTTGTTAAGACACTAAATTTTTTACCTTTGTTATAAAATTTTATTTTTATTTATTTGGCTACTCCAGGTCTTAGTTGCAGCATGTAGGATTTCTACCTTCACTGTGGCATGCGAGATCTTTTTAAATTGCAGCGTGCTGAATCTTTAGTTCCAGCATGTTAACTTAGTTGCAGCATCTGGGATCTAGTTCCCTCACCAGGAATTGAACTCAGGGCTCTTGTGTTGGAGGCTTGGAGTCTTAGCCACTGGACCACCAGGGATGTCCTTAAATCTTTTACCTTTCTTACACAGTAAAGAATCTGCCTGCAATGCCAGAGACCTGAGTTTGATCCCTGGGTTAAGAAGATACCCTGGAGAAGGGTATGGCTACCCACTCCAGTATTCTTGCCTGGAGAAATTCACAGCTTCTCTGCTGGCTCAGATGGTAAAGAATCTGCCTGCAATGCAGGAGACTGGGTTCAATCCCTGGGCGGGGAACATCTCCTGGAGAAGGGACTGGCAACCCACTTCAGTATTCTTGCCTTGCCTGGAGAATCCCACAGACAGAGGAGCCTGGCAGGCTACAGTCCACTGGGTCACAAAGAGTCAGATACAACTGAGCCACTAACTGTTCCACATTCAGGCACAATCCTGCTGCTGCTGTGTCGCTTCAGTTGTGCCCGACTCTGTGTGACCCCATAGGCAGCAGCCCACCAGGCTCCCCCGTCCCTGGGATTCTCCAGGCAAGAACACTGGAGTGGGTTGTCATTTCCTTCTCCAATGCATGAAAGTGAAAAGTCAAAGTGAAGTCGCTCAGTCGTGTCCGACTCTTAGCGACCCCATGGACTGCAGCCCACCAGGCTCCTCTGTCCATGGGATTTTCCAGGCAAGAGTACTGGAGTGGGGTGCCATTGCCTTCTCCAAGACATAATCCTGCTGCTGCTGCTAAGTCACTTCAGTCGTGCCCGACTCTGTTTGACCCCATAGACGGCAGCCTACCAGGCTCCCCCATCCCTGGGATTCTCCAGGCAAGAACACTGGAGTGGGTTGCCATTTCCTTCTCCAGTGCATGAAAGAGATAAGTGAAAGTGAAGTCGCTCAGTCTGTCCGATTCATAGCGACCCCACGGACTGCAGCCCACCAGGCTCCTCTGTCCATGGGATTTTCCAGGCAAGAGTACTGGAGTGGGGTGCCATTGCCTTCTCCAAGACATAATCCTGCTGCTGCTGCTAAGTCACTTCAGTCGTGCCCGACTCTGTTTGACCCCATAGACGGCAGCCTACCAGGCTCCCCCATCCCTGGGATTCTCCAGGCAAGAACACTGGAGTGGGTTGCCATTTCCTTCTCCAGTGCATGAAAGAGATAAGTGAAAGTGAAGTCGCTCAGTCTGTCCGATTCATAGCGACCCCACGGACTGCAGCCCACCAGGCTCCTCTGTCCATGGGATTTTCCAGGCAAGAGTACTGGAGTGGGGTGCCATTGCCTTCTCCAAGACACAATCCTATCCTACCATAAAAACTTCAAAGTGAATTGAAAGACAAGACTGTAGCTACTTTAGTCACCGGATTACTGAACTACACACAAAGTTTTATACAAAACATGTAAACATGTCTTTCTAAAATGAAGTAATTTTTACTTTCAATGTTTTTCCTTACTCTTCTGGGACTATTTTTTCCAATAGTAGGGAATCAAGTCTTTCATTACCAAAGAACCAATCATGTGTTTCCAGTATCAGACTGAGAACTGTGTGCAGGCAAAGACTCATATTTTACTCATCTGTATCCCCAAAGCTTATCGGCTTAACACCAGAAAACTAAACAAATTTTAGTTCCAATCCTTTCTCCCGCATATAATAATGCTCAATTAATGTTTGTTTTATCTATTTCACTCAGAATCAATATTAATGACTCTGCCAAAGCTAAGAGCAATGTAAAAACCAGAAGAAGGTCTAAATGTGACTAGTAAGAAATGCTGCAACATCCTGATCTCCATCTGTTTGGCTGTTTCTATCAGCCTACCACTTCAACATTTAACTACTACTAAATGTGCAGCACACACATAGTAGATTTGAATTAACAGACTTTTCTTTATTGACACAGTTCTAAGTACTATTTTTATAGCACCTAAACACTTCAAAATCTGAGGTTGAGATAATATCCTACTTTGGCAAGACATACGGATAATTAAGTATATATAACTGGGTCTAGAACTTTGTCATTCAATAGAAACCAAATAAACTGTCATCTATCACTAGAATCAGAATTTTAAAATATTTTATCTTAACTCATTACCTAAGGGGTAAAACAAAAAACATTTACCGAGCAACTGGCAGCAGATTACAAAGACGACTGGCTTAAAAACAAACAAACACACAAACAAAAAAACACCCTCAAGAACAATACCTACAAACACTAAAGGAAAAAATTTCATTCAGCTCAAAAGATGTATACAGAAAGCCTATAAAGCAATCAGTATACATTCACGTCCATGCCAGAATTTTGTTAGCTACTTAATAGCTTACTGATGTACAGACAGCCGTTCAGTTGTGTCTGACTCTTTGCAACGCATTGACTGTAGGCCCCCAGGCTCCTCTCTCCATGGAGTTCTCCAGGCAAGAATACTGGGGTATGTAGCCATGCCCTTCTCCAGATCTTCCCAACCCAGGTCTCCTACACTGCAGGCAGATTCTTTATTGTCTGAGCCACCAGGGAAGCTGACAATATTCTATTAAAAATAAAGAATTAACTTTAATTCAAATTTTACAATGAATAAAGCATACTAAACTGTTTCACATCTTAATATTTAAGAAAGAGAAAATGTGAAAATTTTCTATATAGGAGTTTATGTCAAGTTACAAAATACTAGAGCCCAAAATGCTAGGTATCATCTGAACCATCTTACTCATTCTACAAATGAGAAAACTTTGGTTTTTTAAGAAACTGCTTTTTAAAAGAAGACTACACAATGGACAATGCTAACACAAAATAATATACAGAAACAATAACCAAAACTCACTATCAAAAGCAAACAAAGGCCAAGAAACCGATGGGGACAGAGGAAAAGGAAAGGAGAAGGTGAATCCATAAATGGGTATCTGGAAAGGTAAGATATCACAACAGTTCAGAGGCTGGCCTCTGAAGCCCGACTTAACGAAGTTTGAATCCTATCATGTACTAATAGGTTAGTCCTCCCATGCCTCAGTTTCCTCATCTATAAAACAGATGTAACAGTACCCAATAGGATGGATGTGCAAATTTTAAAATTTATTAATTCATGTAAGCATTTAGAACAGTGTCTGTCACACAGTAAGCAAAAAAAAAAAAGAAAAAGAAAAAGTTTGCAAACATCATCTGTTATAAAAATGCACTTTTTATACCCCTTTTCTTACACTGCCAGTAGGAGTACAAATTGGAACTACATGGGGACAGTTTTGTATTACCTTGTAAACTTGAAAATTTACAACATAACTTAAATCCAACTATTTTAACCTTAAATACATTAAAGAGAACCTTTAGCATATATGCATTAGAATATTGCAAAAATGTTCACAGTGGTAACACTGATGATAGCAAATACCTAAAAATAACTCAAATATTCTTAGACAACATACTGTCTATATTGTGGTAATGTAACACAATGGAGTATTATATGGCAGGGCAAATGAATAAAACACAATAACAAAAAGAATGGAGACATCTTAATACATTACTGAGCATAAAAAATATCAGTTCAGGAGTTACTATATCCTAAGTATATTTCTTTTGTTGTTGTTTAGTCATATGGACTGTAGCTTCAGCCTCCTCTGTCTAAGGGATTTTCCAGGCAAGAATACTGGAGTGCATTGCCATTTCCTTCCAGGAGATCTTCTCAATCCAGGGACTGAACCTGCGTCTCCTGCATTGGCAGGCAGATTCTTTACCACTGAGCCACCAGGGAAGCCCATATTCCCTCTATAGATTTCAAAACTAAGGAGACACTGTTAGGCGTACATGTATATGATAAAGGTTTCTTTTTAACAGGAAGTAAAGGAAATCAACCCTGACTGTTCATTGGAAGGACTGCTGCTAAAGCTCAAGCTCAATACTTTGGCCAATACTTGATGTGAAGAGCCGACTCACTGGACAAGACCCTGATGCTAGGAAGGATTGAAGGCAAAAGGAGAAGCAGGTGGCAGAAGATGAGATAGATAGCATCGCCAACTCAATGGACATGAATGTGAGCAAACTCCTGGATATAGTGGAGACAGAGCAGTCTGGCATGCTATAGTCTGTGGGGTGGCAAAGTCAACCTCATGGACAACTTAGTCACTGAACAACAGCAACAAAATGATAAATACACAACACATGATAAAGTAATCCTTTAGGAAGAGGTCAAAGGAATATAACAGCAGTATGTCAGGTAGATTTTAGCTACCATCAGTGTCCTGATTCTTGGATTATACTAAGTGAATACTTGTCAAGTAAATAAAAAAGTAAAAATAATAGACTACAGAGGTCAATGTAGACTACATTGGTCAATCGACCAATGATGACAGTATGGTTCATTAGTCTAATTCTGTGCACCAAAGGTTTTTAAAAAAAAAGAATTAAAGTTAATCAAAATCTGCTTTGGAATTAAAGGTCAAACGAGATAATTCATGTTTGACATACAGCAAAATACTTAATACACTTCAGCTATTAATATTATCCAAAATGGAACAATGTATCAGGATCAAATTCATACGATATATAGAATAAATCGTAGAATAAAATCCTATGATTTATAGAATAAAACACATTTCAAGATTTAAAACCTCTTCTCACACTAAACTAACCTCTTTCCCATTTCTTAAAGTGGAAACCAAATCTAAAAAAGACAGAAGCAGGCATGCTGCAGTCAACAGGGGTCACAAAGAGTTGGACACAACTTAGCGCTGAACAACAACAAATAATCTTTAACTTAGCTATACTTTTTATATGTACCAATACCATTTAGTTCCCCAAACAGGCCCAGACATTTCGATTTCGATTCCTAGGCTTTCCTCTTCTTCCGGAAGTCTTCTAAAACCTTTCCTTTTTCTGCCTTCTCTGCTTCTATTTTTTTCCCCAATCGTCTGAAAAACACTTCTCCCCGTTGGTAAATCAAAACTCATACATACACAAATCCATTTTTATATAATTTTCATGCAAAAAGTAATTTATGGGTAAGAAAAGATTACTGTCTTCATAAGCACAGACGCTCAGACACTCAAAGATTTGCTCTAACTCACATAAGTAAATGGCAAAACTGTGACTAGAATCTGAGTTTCTTTTCTTTTCTAAATAGATTTCCAGATTTCATAATGTGCCAATTGGCATAATTCTATTCTTTCTGATACAGGTAACTCACTATCTATATAAATCATATGATCTATGTGACATTTTTAGAGAAACAAATCTTAAACTTAAAATCCTTTCTATGCATTTTTTGCCTTTATAAAACTTTTACAATGAGTGCAAAAAAGAAAACTTCTTCTATGGGTAATTTCCTGCTACATTCCAAGTTTCCTACAATGTCACTGTATTCTTTTTGTACTTCAAAAAGTTTCTATTAACCTTTGCTGGATTTTTACGTTCTTACTTTTTGTTTGAAAATGGCATCTGCTATAATTACAGTGCACAACCATGACTGGCCCTTGAGCAACACCCTAACGCGCCCTGAAGGCTGCCTCTAACCAGAGCACACTTCCTCCCAGAAACATGCCACACAAGTCAGAGGCACAGAATGCCATAAGGTATAAATGCACACAGACTTTACAGTTAAAAGTTCTCCTTTTTTCCTAATATAAATGACTAAAAACATTTCATTTCAAATTGAAAACACAACTCAATTATTGACTAAAATGCAGTATTCATAGTGTCTTTGAAATTGTTTATCAGATTTCAAAATAATTATATACTTTTTACAAGCTGCTTTGGGATACATTCCCAAATTCAGGAATGATAAATTCGGGGCACTTCAGCAAAAGAAATCTGAGACATAATGATGTAATGCTTATTATCTATAACCTAGCTTCAGTGATTCAAATCTGAATTCCCCTACAATGCCTCACAACTCAACCCTGAAATGCACTGCCTTGAGAATCCTATACCTTTTTATATTATCTATTTTCATGAAATAATAAGCTAAACATAAATGTAAATCTTTAGTACCAATAAGGAGACACATCCTTAAAGGACAATATTCCATAAATTGAATTGTAGTTCAGAACCTGGAACTTTTAACTACAAGTGTCTTAAGCAGCATTATTTTTACACAGAATAGATAAAATATTCTATAATTCTAATCTATAAAATACAGAATTCACCTTGTGTCATCATAAGTCCAAGTTGTTTTACAAAAGGTTTTGTGTGTGTATGAATGTATATATGTACCTATTGAATTGGTGATGGACAGGAAGGCCTGGCGTGCTGTGATTCATGGGGTCGCAAAGAGTTGGACACAACTGAGCACTTGAACTGAACTGATGCACTTTGTTAAAAAATATTAAGTATTTGTTACTGTTACAGTCAAGAGTTTAAAAGCTACTGTTTTAGGGCATGGGCCTTGGAGTCTTCACCAGCTATTCAGCTTTCTTAAGTCCCAGTTTTTTCACCTTTGTAATTGCAGGTAATAACAGTAATAACATTTCAAATAGCTGTTATCAAGACTAAATCTATCAAATGATTTTAAGACAATGCTGCTAAGTCGCTTCAGTCGTGTCCGACTCTGTTCGACCCCATATAGACAGCAGCTCACCAGGCTCCGCCGTCCCTGGGATTCTCCAGGCAAGAACACTGGACTGGATTGCCATTTCCATCTCCAATGCATTAAAGTGAAAAGTGCAAGTGAAGTCGCTCAGTCATGCCCGACTCTTAGCGACCTCAGGGACTGCAGCCTACCAGGCTCCTCTGTCCATGGGATTTTCCAGGCAAGGGTACTGGAGTGGGGTGCCATTGCCTTCTCCGAAGACAATGCTAGTAGTCATTCAAACATTAGCTGTCACTTAATTACATATTGGGAGCTACGTAAAAAACCCACANTACCAGGCTCCTCTGTCCATGGGATTTTCCAGGCAAGGGTACTGGAGTGGGGTGCCATTGCCTTCTCCGAAGACAATGCTAGTAGTCATTCAAACATTAGCTGTCACTTAATTACATATTGGGAGCTACGTAAAAAACCCACAAGGTACTAAGGAATAAAAATAAAATCTAATAAATATGAGAACGCATTTATAAATAATCCACAATAGGTAAAAAATACAATTGTTTGGAAGCAACACTTCATGATTAGAATTTTTTAAGGCCACATGGTCTTTGACATTAAGTATCTCACTCCCGTAAATGTATCCTAAGAAATTAATTGAACAGAAAAAAAACAAATGTATGGAGAAAAGACACTCATTCCAATTTTATTGATAAGCCAAGAGCTGGACACCAAAATGTTCACTAACAAGAATACCTAGGTAAACTTATGGTACGAGTGGATGAACTATTACAGACATTAAAATAATGATTACTAAAAAAAACCATGTGTAAGTATAGAAATTAAGTATATTTGATAAAAATAAATAATATTCATATATACACTATTAAAACAAATAAAAACATATCTGTATGGGATTGAAACAATTGAAAACTACTACTGAGTTTTGTTCTTTTTTTGTCCTCCCCAAAACAAAATCAGTGTCTTAGTCTATCAGCTTGCAATAACAAAATACAACAGAATGGGGCAGGTAGCTAATAAACAACAGAAATTCATTTTTCACAACTCTGGAGGCTGAGAAGTTCAAGATCGAGATGCCAGCACGGTTGGGTAAAGGCCTTCTTCCTGGTTCACAGCTAGGGACTTTTCACATGGTGCAAGGGACTCTGTGGAACCTCCATCCTCAGGATTTAACGCCCCACACCATTATACCATTGTCTTTGCGGGTTAGGATTTCAACATACCAGTTTGGTGGGGATATTCAGATATCAGAAGTCAGTTAAAAGGATTCAACTCATTTTCTTCCTACTAAGGAGCTAGTGAAACAGTGTAAGATGCAAAAATGACTAGACATTAGCCAGTAATTATTTAAGTCAAACTGCTTTTGTATGACGTATGCTAGGACCGAGTACACAGTCAGATTCAGACTCAACAGGACCTATATAACTTAAAACTCAACATTCAAATAACTAAGATCATGGCATCACTTTATGGCAAAGAGATGGGGGGAAAAATCAAAAAACAGTGACAGGCTTTATTTTCTTGGGCTCCAAAATCACTGCAGATGGTGACTACAATCATGAAATTAAAAGACACCTGCTCCTTGAAATAAAAGCTATGACCAACCTAGACAGTATATAAAAAACAGAGACATTACTTTGCCAACAACAATCTGTTGAGTCAAAGCTATGGTTTTTCCAGAGGTCGCGTATGGATGTGATTGGACCATAAAGAAAGCTGAGCGCTGAAGGACTGATGCTTTTGAACTGTAGTTTTGGAGAAGATTCTTGAGAGTCCCTTAGACTGCAAGGAGATCAAACCAGCCAATCCTAAAGGAAATCAGTCCTGAATATTCTTTGGAAGGACGGATGCTGAAGCTGAAACTCCAATATTTTAGCCACCTGATGCAAAGAACTGACTCATTAGAAAAGACCCTGATATTGGGAAACATTGAAGGCAGGAAGAGAAGGGGATGACAAAGGATGAGATGGTTGGATGTCATCACCAACTCGATAGACAAGGATTTGAGCAAGCCCCAGGAGCTGGTGATGGGCAGGGAAGCCTGGTGTACTGCAGTCCACGGGGTCAACAAAGAGTCGGACATGACTGAGCTGAACTGATAAAACTTAGAAGCTAAATTTGCTCTCTCCAGAAGTATCAAGATGAGCAAAAACTGCAAATTAAAACTCAGGTGATTATAGAGAGGCCAGCTTGTCCACTCATTCATCTACTTCTCTCCCCTTTCTTTTTGAAAAAATTATAATAGAGCTGAAAAAATATCTTAATTTGATAGACTACTTACTAATGGAGAAGGAAATGGCAACCCACTCCAGTATTCTTGTCTGAAAAATCCCATGGACAGAGGCGCCTGGTAGGCTACAGTCCATGGGGTCGCAAAGAGTTGGACATGACGGAGCAACTTCACTTTTTAAATAACAAAAAGTTATTTGTTATATTTTCTTAACTCTTACTAAGTTGATTAAGCTTTTTGGATCAAATAAAATAACTAAGACAAAAAACCTACACATTTTTCATCATATTTTTAATCTCCTAATTTATGTTCATTTAGGACTTTGATTCACAGATAACTTCAAACTCGATCCTAAACCAAGTTTTAGTAATTACATATCTAAGGCTATTATTTTTGAAATGACACAGAATCAGAGTAATAATGTTAAACATAAGGCTAAATCAAAATATAAACAAATTTTTGCTTTAGTTGCTGATGATTATAAAATGAACTAAAGAACTGATGCTTTTGAACTGTGGTGTTGGAGAAGACTCTTGAGAGTCCCTTGGACTGCAAGGAGATCCAACCAGTCCATACTGAAGGAGATCAACCCTGGGATTTCTTTGGAAGGAATGATGCTAAAGCTGAAACTCCAGTACTTTGGCCACCTCATGAGAAAAGTTGACTCACTGGAGAAGACTCTGATGCTGGNCCAGTCCATTTCGAAGGAGATCAGCCCTGGGATTTCTTTGGAAGGAATGATGCTAAAGCTGAAACTCCAGTACTTTGGCCACCTCATGAGAAGAGTTGACTCACTGGAGAAGACTCTGATGCTGGGAGGGATTGGGGGCAGGAGGAGAAGGGGACGACCGAGGATGAGATGGCTGGATGGCATCACTGACTCGACGGACGTGAGTCTGAGTGAACTCCGGGAGTTGGTGATGAACAGGGAGGCCTGGCATGCTGCGATTCATGGGGTCGCAAAGAGTCGGACACGACTGAGCGACTGAACTGAACTGAATCATGTTGTATGTCCGCTAGGTACAAGGAGCACAAAAACAAGCAAGATGTAGCCCTGCCCTCAAAGAGCTTATAATCTAGAGAAGCAAAGTGAAGTCACCAATAAAACAGCCCAGGTTAGACTCTGTTGGTTACAAGATTACAGGAGCACAGAAAGTAAAGAAAGATTCCCTTAAGAAGGAATGGGACAGTTCCAGGAAAGAGACAGATTACCTTATCATCTATTTCATGTATCACTTGTCCCTTTCAAAAGTGTCCCTAGTCCTGTAAAGATACCTGAAGAGAGCCCAATTTTGCAAGCACTTGATAGGTCTGTTGGCAATAGGTGTGATATTGTTTAACTGCAACAGAAACCTCAGATTTATGATTGTGCGATGAGGTCTAATATTAGCATAGAGAAAGAAATTTAGAAGCATTAACAATAAAATAGTTTTAAAAGGTATAATTAAAACTGCCAAAACTTAAAAAGGAAAAAAATGAGCTCCAGTGAGTCTATACAGATCAGAAACTAAAAATCCTTCAGACCAGTGCAAGCCAATTCTACTCTATAAGAAAATGAGCAGTATTTTGAGTGTTAAATAATATACATACTCTGTTGTATCTCATTTCTTCGTTTTTCATTCGGTGCTATCAAGGTATATGCACCTGTGCTAGAAAGAAGAGAAAAAAATCAATTATCAGGGGAAATTTTTTTTTTTTATTTTTTTTTGGCTGCATCAGAACTTAGTTGCAGCATGTGGGATCTAGTTCCCTGATCAAGGATCAAACCCAGGCTCCCTGCATTGGGAGCACAGAGTCTTAGCCACTGGACCACCAGGGAAGTCCCCATGAGAAATTATTAATGCATATAAACCACCAGATATTCTTTCTGATAATGTACTGTATTTATGATCATCACCACCAAACAGGGACCATGGAAGATAATCTTCCTCTAAAGACCCGAGTGTGTTCTCCAGGAGCTTACAATCTAGTTGTCCACGTACAACAAGAACACATGGCCCAATATCGAAATACAGAGCAGTTGGTGAAGCCTGACAAGTGACTACTTCCCCATCAGCTCTCGGTAAACCGTAGGGTGCCACTGTTCCTCCCGATGGCCCTCACGGACACATCCACTTGAGATGACCGGCATTCTCCCATGTCACCCACACTGGGAATACAGGACACACTCCTTTTTCGTTGCCGCAAACTGGGTGGAGGGGACATTTGCAATGCAGACACCTCTTCTTAATGACCCATTTGAGTGGCCAGATGGCCACAGTCTTGGGTTTTGGGACTTTGAATTCCAGGCAGGGGTCCACTGGGCCCCTCATTCTCCTAGGGACACAGGTTGAGCATAATCAGGAGCTCAGAGAAGCGAAGAGTCACTTCAGTTCAGTGGGCACAGGATGAGCGGGTGGGGAGGGAGTGGGAATTAGGGAAAACTTCATTTAGGCAAAAATATTCAACACTGAGATACAAGAAGTTGTTCAAATATTGTGAGCTTTTGCGGGCAGAAACTCCGCTTGACTGATCAGTATATGCCCAGCCCCTGGCACAAAGTAGCTGCCTGATGAATGTGGACTGAACTGAAATGAAACCACACACCCCAGTCTGTGAGTCTGTGCCGCAGTGGTTCTTCTTTGTCATGATGCGTGTAATCCCACAAAAGTCTGCCTACTCCACACGGCAAAAATACAACACAGCAACCGACTGCAGCATACATATGGGAACAGTGTCAGGGGAGATGTTATGGATAAATACAATCAGCTTACAAATGTCGGCCTTTAAAAAAAAAAAACCCAGATACTCTTAGAAGTCTCTGTCCAACACAGACTGTACCGTTTCAAAGGACAAATCAGCAAAGATTGAACAGCAGAGGCCAAAAGTGCTGATTAACAGAAGCCGTTTCTTCCTTATCTCATTATTTTCCTAGCAGTGAGCCTTCAGCCAGCTTCAAACTGAGCTTTAATTTTAGACTTGTACATGGGAGGTGTGTCACCCCTCTGCATGCAGATGTGGCTGCTGGATGCCCAACTATTTAACGGATGTCAACAGACGTTGCCTGTGTAGTCTCGCATACGTACAACGTGATGAATACAAAATTAGAGGGCCGCCGTTGGAAATTAATCCCGTGTCCACTGCATATTTCTTGTTCACCCTCAGAAAGATTTTTCACTCCTCAAGTGCCCACACTTGATAGAAGCTTGAGAGCTGCAGTTCTGTGGGTCATACCTGCAGACTTGAATATGATGCAACAGTGAGCCATTCTGCAGGGCCTTAAAGATGAAACATGAGGTGCTGGATTTAAATGCCAAGGAAGAAATGACTGCAGAAGCCTCAAGGTCCCCTCACATTGTGGTTTGGAGCTTCTCAACATACCAGGGGTTTGACTACGCTGCAAATCAGTACTTCTTAAACTTTTTAGCATGCATCAGCATCACCTGGAGGGTTTATAAAATCTTGAGTTTCTGATTCAACCGGTATGTGGGGGAGGGAGGAGCCTATAACCTGCCTTTTAAACAATTCCCAGATGATGATGATGTTCTGGATCTGGGGACCACACTTTGAGAAGCAGGGATGTAGATCGATCAAGCTGTCTTCAAATACTTGGACTAAAAGGGAATTGTGCATGCATGCTCAGTCGCTCAGTCGTGTCTGACTCTTTACGACCCTATGGACTGTGGCCCACCAGGCTCCTCTCTCTCCGTGAAATTTCTTAGGCAAGAATACTGGAGTGGGTTGCCATTTCATCCTCCAGGGGATCTTCCTGACCCAGGGGTTGAAATCACGTCTGCTGAAGCTCCTGCATTGGCAGACGGATTCTTTACCAAACTAGGCCACCTGGGAAGCCCCAAAAGGGAACTGAAGGATTCACAAATATTGATAAAGATGTAAGGGTTAAATCACATGCCAAAAATCATAAGGTTTTTTTAAGCAATTGTGTTGAGACTCAAACCTAGAACTTTTGACTAAAACCAGGGGGGTGTCTGGAGCTAAATATTCATCTCAAAGTAGAAAATATAAAATATGACTGTCCTTAACTTCAGCCTCTTGATAGACTTCCAAACAAAGGAAGTAAATGTAACTGAGCATCCACGATGGTCTTGTGTGTTAGGGGCTTATGAGGAGAGAGGCGAGATAGCAAAAAAAAAAAAAAAAAAAAAACCAGATACAACCCCTTTAACAGAGCTTACACCTGCCAATGCAGGAGACTTAGACTCTGGTTTGATCCCTGGATCAGGAAGATCCCCTGGAGAAGGAAATGGCAGCTCACTCCGGTATTCTTGCCTGGAGAATCCCAAGGACAGAGGAGCCTGGAGGGCTACAGTCCATGGGGTCGTAAAGAGTTGGACACAGCTGAGTGATTGAGCACGCACATTTAGGAACAATTCATGAAACCATCAGAGCAGACCACAAGGATGTCTGCTAAGAGAAGCTTCATAGAGAATTTTCCAAATTCCATGAATCTCTCTTATGAAATTTTCAGCAAGGGTTTGAAAAGAAAAAAACAGTTTGTAAAAGATTTTATTCTACAATATCTAATCTAGTTAAGTTTAAGTATGACAACATCACACTAGACTCTTTAGTCTTAGGATTAAATAGGACTATGGTCAATCTATGGCCAACATAGGTAGCTGACAAGTACCCAGACTCAGAACAGGGCTATGAGAAAAGAATTCTCTAGCCTTGAAATCAGAGGCTTTTAACTGAAAACATTTAAACATAACCCTGGGCTCAAGGACAGTGGTCCCAGTAATAAATGTTTTATGTTAAAGAATTCCTTAGCAACCTTCTTAGCAGTATTTTATTGGCTGAAAATGTCAAAGCTGAAACATAATATTTAGAAGAAAGCATTGGCCAAGTAATGAAGCCTCTATCCCTCTTCCTTCCTGTAGGAAGAGGTGCTTAAGTTTAAGGATTGGCTTTTTATTCTTTAATATCCTGTGGCACAGCCTAATGCCTGGGTAGACACAAATATTCATCCCTGCTCTCTTGGCTTTTCCTTGACATGAATACAAGTATAACTTATTCATGTTTTCAGCCAATTAGTTTCCACCCACAGCAAGGGCCTCTGCTGTTTTAACCTCCATGTCGTCCCTTTCAACAGCCTGACTCTCAAAGCTGCTGATGGAGACAAGCCCAACCTAACTATATTTAGTATTCCAGTCATTTCCTGATTAAGCCACATTCAAAAGCCACTGAAATAAATGTATATCTTTGAAAATGAGTTTCCTTAATTACCTCATTGAAATTTAATGAAACATCCCCATTTGTAAGATTATTCTCACTTTCCAACAGCCCACATCCATGAGATATACTACGGGAGAACGTATAAAGATTAGCATGTGACAAGAGAAAAATGTTTTCCTGTACCATTAAAATATACATATATTTAAGATTTCTCTGCCTTGTGAGCTCTCTCCTAAGCTACACCACTGTCTCTCTTGTGCACATTCTTGCATGTTTTTAATAAGGTCTCATCAATAAGCACTCTATGAAAAAATGTTTTGTTGAAGTTATGAAGAATATCTTGGCTGGATAAAAGTATTACATAAATATATCCCCTGGTGTGTATAAACCGCAGCAGATGTAATTTAAATTTCTAATTAGGAACAACACCGATTTGACTGAAAAAGGAATGTAGTCACAAGCAAAAATTCAGAAAGAGATTCCATTACAAACAGATAAAGCAGAATAGCAGACACAAAGTGTACTGTCCTATAGAAAGTTGGCTTGAGGTTTTCATAGTTCAAGAAAATCTTACCTTTGGGGGAAACTGAAACAAGAAAAAATTGTTTGGTTAATCAAACGTAGTGGATAGGGTTTCCCTGGTGGCTCCGTGGTAAGTAATCCACCTGCTATTGCAGAAGACACAGGTTTGATCCCTGGTCCGGGAAGATCCCACATGCCTCGGAGCAACTAAGCCCATGAGCTGCAACTACCGAAGCCTGTGGATCCAGAGCCCAACAAGAGTCGTGACAACAAGAAGCCCATGCCTTGCAGCTAGAGAAAAGGCCCGCACGACGACGAAGACCCAGCATGGCCAAAAAGAAATAAATAAAACTTCACAAAGGCACTGGATATTTAATTCCTAGATATGGCTTTCCATATTGGTTTTTAAAACATGGTTTTCAGCACAGGACTCAAGCATATGTTTTTAACCAATGTGGGTCAACTTATAGGGCACTCGGGTTTTCAAGAGTTCTTTTGTAAAGAGACCATATTCCTAAGTTTAAAAAAAAAAAAAAGACAAGATCAGGCTGAGTAAATTATCCTTGACCCCTAGCCTGTCACACTAGCCCTGATCCATATTCCACATCCATGGTGTAGAAGGACTAGTGAATTCTCTTTAGTCTCAGAGTCTGAAGAGCCCAGGACTTTGCACACCCAAGAGGCTGACATGAGGCTGGTTAGTTCTCTCATAGCTTCTGATGGCTCCAGTACTCTTGCCTGGAAAATCCCACAGACAGAGGAGCCTGTTGGGTTGCAGTCCATGAGGTGGCTGAGAGTCGGACACGACTGAGCGACTTCACTTTCACGCGTTGGAGAAGGAAATGGCAACCCACTCCAGTGTTCTTGCCTGGAGAATCCCAGGAACAGAGGAGCCTGGTAGGAGGCTGTCTATGGGGTCGCACAGAGTTGGACACAACTGAAGTGACTTAGCAGCAGCAGCAGCAGCAGCAGCAGCAGCAGCAGCAGCAGCAGCAGCTTCTGATGGAGGGCTGAACAGATGTCCAGAATGCTGGCCGCATAGACACCCAGAGAGAAAAGATAAGAGACCATCAGGACGCCAGGGCCTTTGTTCATAATACACCTTTACGGAAAACAGAAAGAGAGACACACACACGTATCTCCATCCAGGATCCTCATGTAGACCCATGGCTTAGTGAGAGGTGGTAAACTGAAGCAAATCAGAAAAACAGTGCCCCTTCTGTCAGGTGGAGGTAATCCCACCTGATTAGGGCACATGATTTGGTATGTACTCCAGCTTCACATGACTGTCTTATCCAGATAATCATATAGCATAAAGCTGAAAGTTATGATGGTTCTTCACTTAAAACACACAAAACATTATAGAGACTCGCTGTCTTTAAGAGACCAAAAACCAGTGATGGAAGTAGAGATGAGGACCAACTGGTAAGAATACTTGCAAATGTTTTAAGTTGCTTCCTCAGTAAAAAAAAAAAAAAAAAAAAAACTGTAAGCAACTCACATTTTCAGAATGCAGAGATGTCAAATCTGGGATGTGACTGGAGCCTACATGTAAGCAAATCTTTGCCTAACATGCTATTACTATGTCGTGGATGCTGGCAGAAGACAAGACTCCTGAGTCAGAGCGAAAGGACTCTATTACTCATGGCACAGCATCAGCATCAGCATCAGCATGAGCATATTTATGTCTGGTCTCTCTTTTCAGGTTAACATGACGGATGTGGCACACACAAAGTGTCTGCATTGCAGCTGAGGAACAATGAATTGTGGAATCCACCATTTTTAAAGCAGGTAGTAAGCAAGCCTGGTCTTTTCTCTGGGGAGAATGTACCTCATCTCTCAAGGTTCCCAGCTACATAACAACCCTGAGAGATAGTCCAGGTTAAAGAGTAGTCTGATATGCAATCTTGGCACCTAGCAAGACATCTAGTATGCAAGAAACCCAAGGAGGACTATCTTTTCCAACAAAAGAATATTTAAGAATGACTTAGTGATTTAAAAAGTGGCATCTGCATAAAAAACACTTATCAAATTGTTATATACTTTCTATGATTATTATTATCATCACCATCATCATTATCATTAGACTAAGATCTGATTAGTGAAGTCTCTCAGTCTTCGTCCGACTCTTTGCGACCCCATGGACTGTAGCCTACCAGGCTCCTCTGTCCATGGGATTTTCCAGGCAATAGTCCTGGAGTGGATTGCCATTTCCTTCTCCAGGGGATCTTCCTAACCCAGGGATCGAACCTGGGTCTCCCGCATTGTAGACAGACGCTTTACTGTCTGCGCCACCAGGGAAGTCTAAGATCTGATTATGTCCCCATAATCAGGTCTGAAGCATTGCTCATCTGGGTCATCTATAACCCGGTCATCTGTAACTCCTATAAAGGAGAAAACTAGAGATGCAAGACATAAGGTATTTATATCTAAATATCTGCATAGAATATTTAAAAATGAAATTCATCCTGATTTTGAAATAAATATACACTGATATAAGAAAAAGGAGACAATTATCTTTAAGACATTTAAAAGTCACTCATAACCCTACTCTTCAGAGATCTCAATGACAGTTTTATTTGGGTGAATTTCAGTTCAATCTATATTCTATACATATTACACAGATGTAGTCATATCTTAAGTCCAATTTTATATGCTGCTTTCACTTGTAAGTGGTTTTTCTAATTATGCATATAAGAAGCTTAATATTAAATGGTTACATAATATTTCACAACATCGATGCACCATTGATATAACCACTCACTTAACCATTTCAGTTATTTCAACTGTTCACTATTATATCCTGCAGGATGTACAAAGCATAAAACAAAGATTGCACAGAACATCATCACTATTATATCCTGCAGGATGTACAAAACATAAAACAAAGATTGCACAGAACATCATCACTATTATATCCTGCAGGATGTACAAAGCATAAAACAAAGATTGCACAGAACATCATCCAGAAGAAAACCCTTACTAGTTCTCTAAAATCAATACTCTGAACAGTAATGTGGACTACATTTAAATTTTTCTTCCTTAGATATCCTATTTGCATTTTCCAAAGTTCCTGCAATAGTTTGATCACATGATTGATTTCTGCTCATATGCTTGACTCTCCTCAGTGCCTAAACAAGACAATATACTGGCCTACCTACCCATTCATTCTCACCACCTCCTTACTGAAAGCACTCCTGTATTATTCAGGTTAACAATGTGCCCAGTAAAGACTATAGTCTCCAACCTTCTTTATAGTCAAATATGATGTGTGATTGTTTAGAGATAAACAAACTGAGATATAAGGGAAAGCCATTGAGAAGGATCGGAGAAGGTGATGGTGCTCCACTCCAGTACTCTTGCCTGGAAAATCCCATGGATGGAGGAGCCTGGTGGGCTGCAGTCCACGGGGTCGCTAAGAGTTGGCCACGACTGAGCGACTTCACTTTCACTTTTCAGTTTCCTGCATTGGAGGAAATGGCAATCCACTCCAGTGTTCTTGCTTGAAGAATCCCAGGGACGGGGGAGCCTGGTGGGCTGCCGTCTGTGGGGTCGCACAGAGTTGGACACGACTGAGGCAACTTAGCAGCAGCAGCAGCGTTGAGAAGGATTTCTAGGAAAGCTCCAATAAATGAAGACAGACAGATGGACAGGAAAGGTATTTTGTTGCCTTCCCCTCTTCCTGGATGTTTGAAGTGGTAGCTGGTGCTCAAGCAACCATCTTGGTCAGTGAGGCAACTTGGAAATAGATGACATGCCTCAGAAATAGCAGAGCAGAAAGAAGTAATCTGGTGCCTTGTAACTGTAAAACCACCACACTAGTGGTAATCTATTGCCAAATTGCCTGGCTTTGAGCCCTAACTCTGTTACTTCCTAGCTATAACTTTGAGCAAATTGCCTAGTTTTTCTATTATTTCACCTGTAAAATGGGGATAGCAAATATCCATCTCTTAGAGTATAAAGTGTTTAGAATAAAGCTAGGAAATAACAAAAATTCTATTAAGGTTGCCTGTTATTTGTACTATTATCAGCCCTAGACTACTCACCTTCAGAATTATTCTATAGGAGAGAAACAAAGCCATCAATGCTTAAGATACCTATTTAGAGATATCTACTTTATTATATGTAATTATAATAATTATATATAAGACAGTATTTTTCTCACCTTCAGTTGGCAGTAGAAATTGAAAGGCATAATGGCTCTAAGACTTTCTACTTAGCATAAAAAGTGAAAAAGCACAACCTACACTTTAAAGAGTTCCTTACATCAACAGCTTGTTTATTTCTGAGGTTCTGAATTGCAAGGGATTTTTCCTTTCTATATTAGTTTAGTAATGTTTAGGTTTTTGTTCTGGGGTCGGGGTGGTCTTTTTTTTTTTCTGGCTGTACCACATAGCCTCTGGGATATGAGTTCCAGGATCAGGAACTGAACCTGGGACACAGCAGTGAAAGTGCTCAGTCCTAACCACTGGACTGTCAGGGAATTCCTGATGTAGTTTAGATTTTTATAACAAGTAGGTGTAACTTCACTTTTCCAGCCATGAAAAAAATATATTCCAAGGATTTTAAATGAGAAAATACTTAAAGATTTCTTAAAGCAGGGGTTCAAATTTTCTTACAAGCCGAGGCAGCCCAGGATTTCTGCTCTCACTGGTTCCCTAGTAAAACAAACACTGGGCAATACTAGCCCGTGAGTTTTAAGGATGGCAAATGTCTTCAGCTTTTGTCAGTTCAGTTCAGTTGCTCAGTCATGTCCAGCTCTTTGCGACCGCATGGACTGCAGCACACCAGGCCTCCCTGTCCATCAGGAACTCCTGGAGTTTATTCAGACTCATGTCCATTGAGTTGGTGATGCCATCCAACCATCTCATCCTCTGTCATCCCCTCTCCTCCTGCCTTCAGTCTTGCTCAGCATCAGGGTCTTTTCAAATGAGTCAGGTCTTCACATCAGGTGGCCAAAGTATTAAGAGTTTCAGCTTCAGCATCAGTCCTTCCAATGAACATTCAGGACTGATCTCCTTTAGGATGGACTGGTTGGATCTCCTTGCAGTCCGAGGGACTCTCAAGAATCTTCTCCAATACCATAGTTCAAAAGATCATTTCTTTGGATCTCAGCTTTCTTTATAGTCCAACTCTCACATCCATACCTGACCACTGGAAAAACCACAGCCTTGACTAGATGGACCTTTGTTGGCAAACTAATGTCTCTGCTTTTTAATATGTTGTCTAAGTTGGTCATAACTTGTCTTCCAAGGCGCAAGCGTCTTTTAATTTCATGGCTGCAGTCACCATCTGCAGTGATTTTGGAGGCCCCCAAAATAAGTCTGTCACTGTTTCCAAGGACTCGATGGACGTGAGTCTGAGTGAACTCCTGGAGATGGTGACGAACAGGGAGGCCTGGCGTGCTGCGATTCACGGGGTCGCAAAGTCGGACACGACTGAGCGACTGAACTGAACTGAAACATAAGCTTACAGACCTTTAGCTGTCCAAATCAAAGTCAGCAGTAAACCACAGCAACAAACTTCTAGCTAGAAGATCTAGCTCATGTCACCTATTATGAGTTCCTAGTTGATTACACAGGCAAAAAATTAAAAATCTAAATCTTTAATAACCTGAAAAGAAGATTCCTCTTTCCATCTCCCATGAAAGTAGTTTCTTTCCCCCTCCATATAATTTGAAAGTTCCTTCATTCAACTCTGCAAAAGATGGCTTTTTCCCACTGAAATTAGCTAATTTTTATGAAAATGAAAGCTGTTCAGTCATATCCAACGCTTCATGACCACACGGGACTATAGTCCATGGAATTCTCCAGTCCAGTATACTGGAGAGGGTAGCTTTTCTCTTCTCCAGGGGATCTTCCCAACCCAGGGATTGAACCCAGATCTCCCACATTTCAGGCATGTTCTTTACCAGCTGAGCCATTAAGGGCCCAAGGATACTGGAGTGGGTAGCCTATCCCTTCTCCAGTGGATCTTCCTGACCCAGGAATCAAACCCAGGTCTCCTACACTGCAGGCGGATTCTTTACCAACTGAGCTATCAGGGAAGCCAATTTTGATGGAGAGACATCAAATCTACTTATATGTATTTCCAAATGTGCTCAGATACTAAAATTGCTTTTAAAAATATACACAATAGAAATTAATATTATTTTTTGCATGTTGGAATGTTTAAATTTTAAGCGTTTCTGAAAAGCAGCTTTTTAACATTTAAACTCAAATACAAGTTTTCCATCAGGTCCATAATCCTTTTCAAAAAGTAACCCTACCTTCAGGCTAAATGAAAACGAGTACTGATTATTTCATGAACATAGTACCTTTCTTCTCAAGAACTGAAAGTTCTTTTTAATATTTTCTTATCTCTAATCAAAAAGTGTTATGGAGGGAGGAGGGAAGGTTACGTTTTATCTTTTAACATCCCTCTGAAGTAGGGCATGTTATCCTGGTTTTACAGATGGAAAATCAAGCACAAAGGCAGGTTACATGACTTGCCAAAGTCTTAATGGGACAGTCAGTAGTAACCACAGGATCATGTTAATTATGAATACCAAGTCAATTATAGAAATGTAATGAATTTTGTTTCAAAAAGATCTTTCTAACCATATTAAAGTATCCCCAAAATACAAAATGTTCTGTCAAAGACAACATAATTTATTTGGATAAAGCCCTATAGTATCAGTCAACATTTTGGTCAGTCTCTCAGAAAAATCTTTAAGTTCATGGTAAGTTCCATATCTGGATAATTTATTCACATGTCTAGCTTCCTTTCTATTTCCTAATTCCCAACACCATTATTACATGAGATCCTATCATTTCCAATACTCCCAACTCCTCCAGGATAAGCCCTTCCCTTTTCTTATCCTCTGTGACATCCTCCTTTTCAATTTCCAATTCCAAAATCCTTACTCCTGTTTCTTAAAATTGCAGCGGCAGATGTCAATATTCATACTCGATTTTAAGCTGCTCATCCCACACACTAATTAAATACAATGGCCCTGGCTCAGGATTCCTCTCCACCTCAACTTCTGATACCAACCCAGGAAACCGAACAGCCATACTGGTGAACTTTTAAAATATCCCAAAAAGTCCTGGTTCTCTACTCCAACCACCTGTTTCTACTTTAAGCTTCCATCATGTTACCACTCTGGAGCCTGTATTCTTTGATCAAAATCTGTCTTTTGATGTCCCCACTTGTGCTCTACCAGTTCTTTACCTTTATCAAAACTTACAGTCCCTCAAAACAACTGTCACTTCTACTTGTCAACTATCACTTCAAGCTTATTTTTTTCTCTTCAAAATCTAGTCTGGCCAAGAAATAAATATATGAGGTACTGCTGCTGCTGCTGCTAAGTCGCTTCAGTCGTGTCCGACTCTGTGCGACCCCATAGACGGCAGCCCACCAGGCTCCCTCATCCCTGGGATTCTCCAGGCAAGAACATTGGAGTGGGTTGCCATTTCCTTCTCCAATGCATGAAAGTGAAAAGTGAAAGTGAAGTCGCTCAGTCGTGTCCGACTCATAGCGACCCCATGGACTGCAGCCCACCAGGCTCCTCTGTCCATGGGATTTTCTAGTCAAGAGTACTGGAGTGGGCTGCCATTGCCTTCTCCGATATGAGGTACAGTGTGGTATAAATATAGTGCAATTTGAATCTCAGTTCTACCACTCACTCCCTTGCATGACTACAAGTGTTACTAAACCCCTTTTAAGTCTTGGTTATCTCAATTGTAAACTATGGATAATACTTAGTTCACATGGTCATTAGAAGGATTAAATCTAGCACAGTATCTAACCCAAGCAATAAAACAGTTTGCAAGACACCTCTTTCCTGGGCTGTGCTCTCCCAATTAACAACCTTTCCTTATTTTTTGTTTTCCTCCTCTCCATTATCAACATCACCTTATTTAATAAATAATCTCAACTCCAAACTTCCCCCGAAATTTATGTAATCTTACTTTTTGCTGTCTCCACTTCATCACTTCCCATTTTGTCTAATTTCCCTCCTACCTCTCAAGACTTTTCTGTCTTTTATTGTCCCTTGTCCCTCGCCCTTAAAAACACTCCTGATTCTCACTATTCATTTTCTATTACTTTTTAACATTATCCTTGGGCAATTCTTCACTGGATTCAACTACAGGCATACTCTGCAGATATGGTAGTTCAGTTTCAGATTACGGAAATATCTTCTATGCTTGTTTTTCAGTTCCCCCTCTCCCCCAGCCTCTCTTCTTGGAATGCCCCTCCTGTTCCCATTGCCCTCATCTCTGGCTGACTCCTAAATACCATCTTTTTTCTGAAGGCCTCCTTCACACACAACTCTGCAGTTCACCAAAGGTAAAATTACTTTCTTCTTAAAACTTGAAGACTTCATAACCAGAGCACTCAGCACATTTCAGAGGGATCTAGTTCCCTTGCTGGATAGTGAAAGCAGTTATCAGGTTTTACTTATCTTTGTTATCTCCAGGGCTAAGGAAAAGTCAAGTGCCTAATAGGCACTCAAATGTCACTGAACTGAGTTTCTTCAAGAAAAAGTTACTAATGGTATCTGACCTGAAAAACTAAGAAATCCATATATATAACTTAGCAACTAAAATTCTGAAATGCTTTTACATATAATTAAAGGGACAAAAACCCAGAACTGATCCCGAATTCCAATCTCAAAATATCAATGTAATTCACAAGTGAAAGAAGTTTGGTGATTTTATGCCAAAGTTAATCATTAACATTCTGATGTGGTAAAAGTTACAACTTTGAAAAAGTAGCATCAAAAAAGTCAAAGTTCACTAAATTCCATCTAAAGTTTGGTAATCCAACTACTGGATACTAAAACATTAACAAATACTGCGTATTTGTGAAAGTAATCTCTAAACCAAGTGAAGAGACAAACAAAATGTGTCTAACCGTAAGTAGAGTATCATTATATACTACCAAGAGACAATTAAATTCTGCATTCCAAGTCATAATGCCCTTTATTGAAACTATAATACCTGTTTCACAGATAACATTTAGAAATAAAATAATAAATCTAATATTAAAATTTAATTTCCAATTACTCAAATTTAGAAATGCTTATTCTTCACACTCTAAATATAGAAAGAAAATGCCTTCCAAAGTAATTTTAAAATTTCATATACTAGGTAATTTCTACTGTTCAATCCTACATTTACAAGCAACATGAATGATCTATTAAATGTGGATTTCCAAAGTACAAAGAAAGTCACTCAGGATTCTTGAACTAAAAGCAATCCTAAAAAGCGGATCAAATACAATCTCATTTTAAATCAGAAAAAGTAAAATTCTAGGAAGCAAAAAAATAATATAAATCCATATTTATGAACATTTATATTATACATCTATAAAGTATGGACATTCACTTTCATACTATAAGCAGAGACCAAATGTCAATCAGGCATTTAAGACTGTCTCATTTGTTTTCCTTATTCTTCAAATGTGACAAACTGTATTGATTTTCTCATATTGACATTCTTGCAATCTCACAATAAATCCAGTTTGACTGTGAGGCTTTGTTGTTTTTAGTTCACTGAATTGTGTTTAATTTGCTACTTTTTGAAAATTCTCAGCCAGTATCTCTCAGTATTTCTTCTCCCCCATTATTTCTTCTTTTGGAACTGTTAGCTGCATCTTTGACTTGTTCATCTTATCGTTCACGTTTCTTAACCCTCCTATTCTATATCTCTATCTTTGTGTTCAGTCTTTAGGACTTCAGTCATAGCAGGAAGATTTTAACCTTTTGTGCCATAGACCTCTTTGGCAGTTCTAGTGCGGTCAATGGCCCCCTTTCTCAGAATATTAAAGATTTTAAACAAAATATGTAAGATTACAAAAGAAATCAATTATATCAAAATAATTATCAAAATATTTTAAATTTTGATGCTTGCTTCGGCAGCACATATACTAAAATATTTTTATTTTTGATAGAGTAGTAATGTTCCTGTATTAACATATTAAAATGCAAGCTCTACCAATGGCTTAAAAACTATAATAATTTCAAACTACAGCTAAACAGGAAATGTACTGTATGGGGGAAAAATGATTCTGTTAGTGTTATGTATTGAACTGAATCTCTCCAAAGAGACATTAGGTCCTAATGCCCAGTACCACAGAAAGTGACCTTATTTGGAAAGATGGTCACCACAGATGTAATTAATTAAGAGAAGGTCACAGTGGAGTTGAGTGGGCTCCTAATCCATTATGACTAGCGTCCTTATGAGAAGATGGCCATGAGACACATGTAGTACTTTGTTAGACCAGCCCTGCAAAACTAACACAGTTGCTGTCACAAGTACCTCTAACCCTGCTATGGTTGCTGGCATTTTCTTCAATTATGAATGCAGACACATTTCAGCTAGAGATTAGTAAAAGCACTCTGAGACATAAGCCCTTATGTCTAAATCAATTACCATCTCAGTCTGAGATCCAGTACTCATTAACTATGTTTTAGCAAAAATAGTGAACTATGTTTAAACAAAAATATACCAACAATTTTTTTTCCTTCCCATTACAAACCATTCTGAGTGCCACAAAAACAACACCTTGTGGGTCTGTTAAGACTTTGGTTCTCAACTCTAAAATGAGATGCTACTATCACACAAAACTTGCAACAGCAAATTAAACTTAGAATGAAACAATTCATTATCTGAGTTAATTTCTTACACTGAATAAATGTGAAATTATCCTCTAGTGTTAGATTAACATTTGTGTGAATAATCAAATGAAAAGACTGACTTTTGACACTTCTAGGCCAGTAAGTAAAGCATGAGAGCTGGTATCTTAATACATTTCTCTTAAGATCTATCCCAAAAGCCTTTTTTTCACTTATTCATCTAAAGACCTTATTTATTTAAAAAAAATAAAAGTTTTCCATCTGTGATGAATCTTATCAAAGACACATGGTTATTAAATTAAGCTCAAAATGAGGAAGCCTTCAGAGATTAGCAATGCACCAGCTGTTTCCAAATGTATCTTGGTTCTTCAAATTCATGCTTCTACTTCATCATCCTATGAGATCTACTGGAAATTTTTCATTTGCTTAAACATACCAAAATCAACAATCTAATAAAACTGACCAATTAACAAATACATATGTTACTATGTATTAGACTATGTAGTCTAATACATCTAATGACTTACAGGGTATCTATTACTGTATTACTTTAGGATAATTTAGAACAAGAAGAGCCCATAATGATGATCAGTTCAAATTCCTTGATTTACAAGTTAGCAAACTGAGGGCCCCAAAGGCTGTCACTCGCCCAGAATCAGAGAATAAATTAGGGACAGTTAGGACAGAAACTCAATTCCCAAGTCCAAGTCCAGTGTTTTTTACATTATAGTCGTGTCTGACTCTTTGTGACCCCATGGATAGCAGCCCACCAGGCTCCTCCATTCATGGAATTCTCCAGGCAAGAATACTGAAGTGGGTTGCTATGCCTTTCTCCAGAGGATCTTTCCAACCCAGGGATGGAACCTGGGTCTCCCACACTGCAGGCAGATTCTTTATCATCTGAGCCACCAGGGAAGCCTTGCATAAAAGATGGTGAGAGTTACATAAATTATTAGTAAATTCCTTTTATATGATCATTTTAATTCTCCTTATATTTAAAAACAGTGCAGTTGCTCCACAACCAACTAACAAGTTTTCTGTTTACTAAAAAATCAATTTTGTTTTATTATCCAAACATTTAAAAATAGGAATACAATCTCATTTCTACCTTCCAAGTGGGCAAAAATTTTTTTCAAAGAGAACTGGACAGATATTTCAAGGCATAAGCACTCTGACACGTTGAGTCTTCTTTTCTAGAGAGCAATTCAGCAGAAAGAGTAAGACAACTTAAAAGCTGCATATTTTATTCAATCTCTAGACTATTTCAAGGAGAAAAAGTTATAGATTTGGATGAAGACACAACTTAGGATCAAAGGCAGCACTGTTCAGAAATAAGAGAAAAATAGTAGATCAATTAAAATATGGTATACACTGAATATAATGTAGGTGTTAAAAATTATGTTTTAGGAAATATTTAATGATACCAAAAAATATTCACATATATTAAGGTATAACAGTACCCTACTATGCAACTCTACTTTGCTGAAACTACATGTTTATACATAAATTACATAATACATGTGTAAAGCATTTATCACAGATTTTTACTCTTGGCACATAATAAAAATCAGATAAATGAACATGATTCATGGAGAGTTTGACTATGTATCAAATGTTTAAATACTGCTATGTGAATGGCAGAAATGCTAATATATTACTTATTCACTTTGGAGACCAGTTCATGCATCATTTGAAATAAACGATCACTCTTGCATGGAGGGTTTTATGTTGTTGTTGTTTTTAATAACACTTTTAAAGCAGTTACAGTTCCCACTGAAGGCTGGAGAAGAAAGGCAGACTTTCACCAGCCCTCCCCAAGTGTGGCATTGTGTAAGACGAAGTGTTACAGACTTACAGAATTACTTACTTAGTTTAAATATATTACTTACTTGATTAAATATATACCCAGAATCAACCTCTGAGAACTATTTCTCTACACATAACTCTCATTTCAAATAAGCATGTACTAGAAGGTTTCAAAATGAGGCCTCTAAAGGCCTTACTTGATTTTACCACAATGACTATCTAGAAAAGGTTAATGGTTTTCTAAGACACTGGTAATTTGCACTCTTTTTAAAAGTCAATATCAGGTTAAAAACATACAAGTGTTAAAAACAGTCTCTAATTACCTATTGATCATGGATTTTAAAAAGAGAGAAAAGAAAAAGGAAAAAATATACGTAAGGCTCCAATAAAAACCATACATTAGGGCAGTTTTAAACTATGATAAGGCTTTAAGGGCATCTACCATTACATCTGTTTCTTCCTAATACATGTAACTATAAATAATACATTTCCATTTCAAAACATTATATATTAAAGAGTAGATACCTAAATTATCACGATAAAGTCTACATTCCAAAGAAGTTCACTCTTTCTGGTTTACCTATCGCACAAACAATGCAGGCTCTAATAAACCTGATTATCAGACGAACACATCACTTTCTAAAACAAAAAAAAGTAAAACCCACAAGAGTTTGTCCCCACGAAGAGTTAACATCTCATGGCAAAAACTGTATGTTAAAACATATTATTCTTGACCTATCAAAATTAATATAACAAAGCCCCTAGCAGGAAAAAAATTAATAACAAACCAGGATAAATTAGTGAAAACAGTATTCTTAGGTCTGAGTGAGATAATTTCCAAATTGTCCCATACTAAGCACATTAATTATTTTGAAGGCAATTTTACCATTAATAAATATCGTCATTAGGTGCTTCAAATATCAAAATTTTTGAGATTAAACCACCGGGAATATTTATATTCATTTTTAGTGTAAAAGTAGTTATCATTCACTGGTAATCACTACAACAAAAAACTTGTACTCTCAATTTGTCCATGGTAAGTATTACAAGACTCCACTTAAAAACTGTATTTTACACGTGTTGGCTGCATCCATAAAAGGAGGTATTCAATATTTTACTTTAAATATGGTAATTAGTCTACTCCCATCCCCAAAATAGAACCTGACATTTCGATCCAGGCTTCTTTCTTAAAAGACGGTATCAGCAAAAAGTACCGTCATTCTGTTCACGGGTTTTAGCAGTTTTTCTCCTAACTAAGCGTTATCTGAGATACTTCTTGATCTCTCTCAAAGTAGGTCTAATCTGCGGAAAGCTGTGAGACAGTGTACAGCACTGTGAATGGCCAGCCAGGTATTTTATGAATGGAGGCGATCACGTGATCCCAGCACCTCCCCGAACTGATATTTCCCACATAACTGTGTCAACATTCTGAGAACAGGGGTAGTTGTTTGTGTGGGCGTCTATTTTTGAATTTAACCTATAACTTCGATTTCTCCTTACTTTCTGAACTCAAAACTTTACATTAAGACTGGCAGTTCAGCTTCGAATTTCTTCCTGGGAAATCCTTTCAAGATGTCCAAGGTGATGGATGTTTAATTATTTTTTTATGAATGAAAAGTGTGCTATGCAAATGAGGGCGATTCACAAAAAGAGAGAGAACATGGCGGCCACTTCTGCTTCTAGACTGCACTGACACTGCAGCAATCCACCTTCTCCCACACCCCGCTCGTCAGAAGAGTGTGTTGTGGGTGGGGGGTGGGGGGGACGCTGCTCGGCATTTCTCAAGCTATTTTATGTTAAACAAGCCTAGGCTTCGGACTTTAAAGCTCTCAGGAAGGTCTGACTCGAGGAATGCTATTTACTTAAAGGAATGCGTCCTAGGACTAGTCCTAACTCACTTAACTCTTTCCAACCCTCCGAATATAAACAAAACTTGAATTTAATAACAAGAAAAAGGACACTAATATTCGCATAGAATTAAATTCCGTCTCGATAGAAAACTGTTGCAGCCTCATTATTTCTCCAGGCAGCTGTTGTGTTACAGCAAAATATTTAAATGGCAAAGTATTTTGCTTGGAAAACATAAGGACGGCCCAAATAAACAAAAACTTAAGCTGAGATGCTCTACAAGTTAATGAATGAAGTCATCAACCTGTTCAGCAATGTAAACACTGTTAAATCGACGTGAACGGTGTGCTTCAATGTAGCTGAAAGATAAAATTTTGCTTTCAAAATTTTCCTATGCTCCTCATAAAGAAAAGTCCAGCGTTCGCAAAAGCAAAATAGAATAGTTCAACATCAAATAGAATAGTTCAACACTGCCCACACTCCAGGTGTCCCCCAAGCTACAGAAATTATAAAAATGCTTCCCTAGCTCCATTTTTTACAAAAATTTACAGGTCATAAGTTTAAAAAGGGTGAGGGGCGGGGGGAGGCTTAATCGGTATTTAAGAAACACTGACTCATCGAATTAAGATTCAAGTGCAGTTTGATGCAGGAGGTGCTCCCACACATTAGTTTCCAAGTGAAACAGCTATAAAGGAGGCAAAATGGATATTTAAGGTATGTTGATTGGTGTGCTAAAGTGAAAAAGGACAGGCCAGAGGTCTTCAAGGCACTGGGTGGGATAATTGCTACTCCTCCTCCATCCATCCATATTATTCCATCTCATGGACAAACAATTGCCATCCCAGGCCAAATTCAATACCTTCTCCCAGAAGAAAGCAACTAAATGCTGGGGGTGGGGGTCCGGGGTTCCTGCCATTAAATAAAATGGCTAAAGAAATCAAATGTTTTCTCCAGAACAAGATGCACTCAAACTCTCCACGGTTGCAAGGATCCAAGTCCCCGAGGAGGTCTGGGGGGGGGGACCTGGCACCCTCTGTACTCGCCCCAGCTGGAATCAACCCCTGCATTCTGTCCCGGATAGCCAGGGCTTTAAAAATTCGTGTACGTGGGAGGAAGAGATGTTGCAAAAGTTACCTAAAAATTGGGGCGGGGAAAAGAGGCTACAGTTAAGAAGTCGAACAAGCTGCAAAAGTCACAGCGGAAAAGTTGGGAGGTCGAGTGAGTGCCCTGTTTCAGGGCGAAGAAGCAAGACTTTTCCATTCTCTGATTTAGGAAGGTGCTAGACAAAAACATGGAATTCATTTCCCCAACAGTGATTATAATCTTAGGTTGTGTTGCTGTTTTATTATTTCTTCAGTGGAAGAACTTGCATAGACCCCCGTGCATAAGAGGCTGGATTCCTTGGATTGGAGCTGGATTTGAGTTTGGAAAAACCCCTCTAGAATTTATAGAGAAAGCAAGAATCAAGGTATGTGGCCTGAGCACATGGGGTTTCCGGAAGAGATAATGTATTCTTTTTTATTTTCTTTCATTACATCTCAAATGAAATGTTAGAACGTGGGGAAGCTAACTACTGCCCACAGTTAAACGATCTAGCCATTTATGAGTAAGTTAACTAACAATCAACTGTTTTATGCAAGATTTTTCTGAAGAAATAGGTTTTTATGAGTTGTGAAGTACAAGACAGCTTGTCAGTGCCTTTTTGAAAGTAGAAATTAATTTAAAAGTGCTAGTTACTTCATCATAGATTAAAAATCTAAAGTGTATATATATTAACTAAATTCAGTGATTGGGAAGACAGAAGTGTAATATAATTAATTTCGATTTATGAAAACACTTAATAAATTAGTATCCAAATCAAGATTAACACCAGGCAGTTGTAAAAATGGTTTGCAAACTTGATCTTTACAAATACAGTGGGCACTGTATTTTCTGCTGGTGTTATTTGATTATGGTGAGGTCCATTTTCACTGCACACTAAGGGTATTAATAATCATTGTTGTATATGTTTTTGTCTTTAAAATCACTTTTAAATATATCTTTCAAAAAATAGTATGTAGGTTGCTGCTAACTTTTTCCTTTATTTCAAACAATGCTTCAATTAACAGTCTCGTGTGTATGTTCCTGTGTGTTTGCACTGTTTGTATTTTTTGCACTTACCTGATTGTTTTGCACTTGCCTGATTGTTTCATCAGAAAGTGAAAGTGAAAGTGAAGTAGCTCAAAGAGTCCTGCCGACTCTTTGCACCCGGTGGACTGTAGCCTACCAGGCTCCTCTGTCTCTAGGCAAGAATAGTGGAGTGGGTTGCCATTTCCTTCTCGGGGTGGGGGGGGGATCTCCCGACCCAGGGATCGAACGCAGATCTCTCACATTGCAGGCAGATGCTTTAACCTCTAAGCCACCAGGGCAGTTCATCAGAATAAATACCTAAATGTAAGACTACCTAAAGGACATTAAATTGTTTATATTATTGTGTTGTACCTAAGGATTATGTAAGGATTAAAGAATTATGTAAGAATCCTTTTTCTTTTCCTTTGAGTGTAGATTTCCTGACTCTCATATATCCTGGCCCACACTAGGTACCATAATTCTTGCTAGTTTGATAGATGAAAAATATTATCTTTTAAAGAAACACATCTTGGTCTTCTGTAGCCTTCCTTAGATATATGATCTTGATAAATCTTTAGGAATGTTTCTGAAAGCTTGTCTTAGAAGGTCAAGCAAGGTCACAAAGTTTATTCTGTTTTCTTCTAAAAGGTTTATAGCCTTCTATTTTACATTTAGGTCCTAGAGCCACTTAATTTCTTTGTAACTTGTACAGAAGGGATGAGTTTTACTTTTTTCCCATCTCCATGTCCAGTTGTTTCAGTATCATTTCTTGAAGGACTTTCCTCACTGAATTACCTTTTGCAGCATTTCAAAGATTAATTGACATATATGTGTAGATCTATATCTAGCTTTTCTATCCTATTCCATTGATTAAATACCCTCTCCTTTGTTAACACTAATACAGTAAATGAATAAAAACTAATACAGTTATAGTAAATCTTTAAAACAGGTAGTGAAAATTCTTTGAATATTTTGGCATTCATGTGGCATTCAAGATTCAGTTCAGTTCAGTCGCTCAGTGGTGTCCGATTCTTTGTGATCACATGGACTGCAGTGTACCAGGCTTCCCTGTCCATCACCAACTCCCGGAGCTTGCTCAAACTCATGTCCATGGAGTCAGTGATGCTACTCAACAATCTCATCCTCTGTGGTCCCCTTCGCTTCTTGCCTTTAATCTTTCCCAGCATCAGGGTCTTTTCCAATGAGTCAGTTCTTTGCATCAGGTGGCCAAAGTGTAAGAAACGNACTTTCTGCCATAAGGGTGGTGTCATCAGCATATCTGAGGTTATTGATATGTCTCCCGGCAATCTTGATTCCAGCTTGTGTTTCTTTCAGTCCAGCGTTTCTCATGATGTACTCTGCATAGAAGTTAAATAAGTAGGGAGACAATATACAGCCTTGACATACTCCTTTTCCTATTTGGAACCAGTCTGTTGTTCCATGTCCAGTTCTAACTGTTGCTTCCTGACCTGCATACAGATTTCTCAAGGGGCAGGTCAGGTGGTCTGGTATTTGTAAGAAATGCTGCAGGAAGAAAAAGCCACCTCTAAGGACCATTGATGGAAAACTTTATTTGGGCAGTTGCTCTTGGGCAGAACTCCAGGGGACAAGCGGGAAGGGAACAAAGGGAGTCTGTGAGGTATGGGGGCGGCGACGGGGTTTTATAGTCAGGGCCGGTATTTAAGCCAGGTCCTCCCACATGAGGTAGGGAGCGTGGGCTGATTGGCGTCCAAGGGCTCTGTGTCGGCACTTGCTTGGGCCAGGCCATGGGGTTGGTTTCCGGAAGTTTGACCTGCTTCCGGTTCCTGTTTGGACGGTGGCCTTCTACGACCCTTTTTCTGGGGCTTTTTGTCGCGACATGCCCGAACATACCCAACCTCTCAGTATTCCCATCTCTCTCAGAATTTTCCACAGTTTATTGTGACCCACACAGTCAAAGGCTTTGGCATAGTCAATAAAGCAGAAATAGATGTTTTTTCTGGAATTCTCTTCCTTTTCCCATGATCCAGCAGATGTTGGCAATTTGATTTCTGGTTCCTCTGCCTTTTCTAAAACCAGCTTGAACATCAGGAAGTTCATGGTTCACATATTGCTGAAGGCTGGCTTGGAGAATTATATTACAAATGGCTGTTTGTAATTAAATGTTTTGCATTTCGAAAGATGTGTAACACACTGATGGTGGTTCAGGTGAACACACAGCTGAAAGTGGAACTAAGCAAATGGTACCTGTGGATCTGAGGACATAAACTGATAAATATACCTCTCTAAGATTTTCCAGTGGTTCCCAGATTAACTCTGTAATGTGGATCTGAATCCTACATATCTACCTTGAAATTAGGGGGTTTCTTGAAGTCTCCAGGCAAGTGATCTCAAAGATGGAACATGTTTCTTATCTTTTGGCTAAATTCTAGGAGACCCAGGGGGGTCCAAGGGGACTTACCTTGCTATTGTCTTGTGAGTGCATGCCTGCATAAACCTTTTCCTGCAAGCCAGCATACTTCGACAAAGTAACCGGATAGTTCTGTTTTCTGATTTGTTGTTTAACAAATGAAGTACTCTGCAGACTGTTTGGATACCTTAACAAAATACTCAAACATATGTGTGAGAAAACAGATTTAGAATTTGACAATATACTGTGGAAGATGAATTTAGAGTGTGGCTGGAAGAAAATATATACTACACTGAACTGTCTTAAAGAACTTGGTCCAATGTGTAATTGTGGACAAATTTGCACTTGAGAAGTATATTAAGTGTCTTTTGTTCCCTTGGAACTAACTCCTAAAATCCCACATTCCTTTCTTATCCAGACGTATTCATGAATTTTTGTACATCCCAGAATGCCCAGTACCTTTGTTAAGACTTGCTGTCTAAATTGGGATCACAAGTGACCTTTCCGCCCCACGGAAGATCCACTGTTCAAGTGGGCGCAACCACCTATTTACTCTTCCTCTCAGTAACCCCTCAAGATGAATGGAGGTTGCACAATCTCCCGGCAAGGAAACCAGACAGATTAAACAGTCAAGAGAGAGAGTTAACTCAACAATTCCCTGAGGTCTGGGCCGAAGACAACCCCCCTCCCTACCCAACCGCCACCACCCCAGGTTAGCAAAACAAGTCCCATTGGTAATAGAACTCAAACCCGGTACAATTATGTCAGCACCCACCTTGGGCCTGCCAGACCTTGCTTAGCTGTTTACTCTTTATGTGACTGAAAAGGACAAAGTGACTATGGGAGTGTAGTCCCAGACTATGAGGACATAGGACAGACCAGTGACTTATCTCTAATCAGCTGGACAGTGTTGCTGCTGGGTGGCTGGGATGCTTACGGGCAGTTGCTGCAGTTGCCTTACTGGTCCAGGAGGCAACCAAGCTGACTTTGGGCCAAGATTTATTCATAAAAGTCCTGCATGAGGTCAACACTCTCTTGCGAGGGGACCCCCATAAATGGCTGTCAACATCCCGGATTACTCAGTACCGGGACTGTTATGTGAGAACCTCCATGTTACTACTGAGACTTGTCAGGCCCTGAGTCTGGCCACTCTCTTTCTTGTGGGAGAAGGTGGGCCCTCACATGATTGCAAGGAAATATGCCAGCAGACCTGATTTGAGAGACCAGCCAATCCTGGACCCAGATTGGGTCCTGTACACCGAGGGCACCAGCCTGGTGAAACAAGGACAATGATTGTCAGGATATGCAGTGTCATAGAAGAAACCATCGCTGAGGCTAGCTCTCTGCCGTCACACTGGTCCGCTCAACAGGCCGAACTATATGCTCTAATCCAGGCCCTCCAGCTGTCAAAAAGTAAGAAGACAAACATTTACACAGACTCCAGGTATGCTTTTGTCACACTACAGGGCTCTGTATAAGGAGAGAGGCCTCTGACAGCTAGTGAAAAAGACATTAAAAATAAGGAGGAAATTAAGACCGTATTAGATGCTGCCTGGGAACCAGAAACAGTTGCAGTCATACACTGCTGAGGACGTCAAAAAGAGGACACCCCCTGGGCTCAGGGAACAGACTGGCAGATAAGACCACTAAACAAGCAGACAAGGGCTTGGGGGTGACAACTGAAGCCCCTATTAAAGCTCTCATATTGGCAGAGCTACCTGAGCTAATGCTGCTGCTGCTGCTAAGTTGCTTCAGTCGTATCCAACTTTGTGCAACTCCAGAGATGGCAGCCCACGAGGCTCCCCCATCCCTGGGATTCTCCAGGTGAGAACACTGGAGTGGGTTGCCATTTCCTTCTCCAATGCATGAAAGTGAAAAGAAGTTGCTCAGTCGTGTCCTACTCCTAGCGACCCCATGGACTGCAGCCCACCAGGCTCCTCTGCCCATGGGATTTTCCAGGCAAGAGTACTGGAGTGAGATACCATTGCTAGACTCTCCAAAATACACTGAAGCCCAAAACCAACTAGCCAAAGCAGAAGAGGCCATGAAGACTGAAAAGGGATGGTGAGAATTGCCAAGTGGCAAATTATTGGTACTGGAGGAGCTGGCACCCACTCTGGTAAGCCAAACACACAAAGCGACCCACCTAGGCCATAATAAACTATAAGAGCTAATTTGAAAATATTTCTTGGTTCCCTGCCCCTCTTCCCTATGCAGGACAAAATCTCAGAACTGCACTGGCTGCTCACAGGTCAATGCTGCCTCTCGACACAGAAACCTCCAGGGAATCAGGTAAAAGGCATGCTGCCTTTTGAACACCTGGAAGTGGACTTCACTGAAATGAAACCTCACCAACACTACCATTACCTGCTGGTCATAGTATGTACTATCTCGGAATGGGTAGAAGGTTTTCCTATTTGGACTGAAAGAGCATCAAAAGTAGTTTGGTGCCTGCTTAGGGAGATAGTTCCCAGATTTTGCTTTCCCACCAGCATTGGATCAGTCAATGGCCCGGCTTTCTTGGCTGATTTAGTATTACAAGTAAGCAAAACTTTAAACATCAAGTGGAAATTACATACAGCATATAGGCCCCAGAGTTCTGGGATGGTGGAAGGAACCAGCCGGACACTTAAAGAGACACTCTCCAAGTGGACCCTAGAGACTGACTGTTCCTGGGTGGACTTGTTTCTGACGGCTCTGCTCAGACTCTGGATGACCCCACAGTCCCATGGCTCTTCTCTGTACAAAACTGTATATGGGAGGCCCCCTCCCATAATAAAACAGGTGTCAACAAATTTGCCTCAGGTAAGGGGAGATGAGATTTTACAGCAGATGGAACAACTGGGTAAGGTAATAAATCAGGTGACTAAGTTTGTATAAGAAACGGTGCCATTCTCTCTTGGGGAACAGATTCACGAATTTGTGCCCGGGAATAAGGTGTGGTCAAGGACTGGAAACACGAATCCTTGGCCCAACATCGGAAGGGTCTGTATACTGTTGTTCTAACCAGCCCTACTGGAGTTAAAGTTGCAGGTGTCACTCTCTAGATCCACCACATGAGAGTGAAGAGAGCATACCACGCAGACCCGGAGGACGCCGAGCGGACTACACAACAGGACCCCACTGATCCCCATAAAACCAAGATCATCTTAAAGAAGAAAAAGAGATGAAGCTCTACAATCAACTGCTGCTACAAGGACTTGCTGGTATCATTTTGAGATTAATCATAGTTTCAGTACAAAGAGGGACCTGTGCTCTAATCAAAGTTGAATGTTGTGTATATATTCCTGATTTATCTGGCTATATATCAGCCATCCCAGATGACATGAAAGGTCAGGTAAAAGTTATGTCTGATGATAATCTTCCTTCGCTTCTATCTTGGGTGAAGGGTGATGGGTAGAAAACTATATTTACCATTGTTCTAGTTGCCTTGATAGTTCTGCTTTGTGGACCCTTTATTTTACAATGTATTATGAACTTTCTAACCCAAAGGTTGATGTCGTTCTCCCAAATTGGAACTTGGAGAGTCAAGGTGCAATATATCCCTATGAATGATGCTCATACTAAGAGTTAAGAGCATCAAGAGGGGGAAATGAAGGAGGAAACAGACAGAACAGGCTCCATCTTGAAAGCAGGACTCCATCTTGGGCTGGACTGTGGACTTTGAGCTATATGCCCAGTATCTACGGAAACGACATACCAATTGGAAAACCAGGCCCCCTGGATGGAAGAACCCCAGGGCCTGTACCTAGACTCTCTGTTGCCTAAAAGAATACCCTAATTATCTGTGTAAGTGAATAGAATCATAAATTCTATTATGCTTATTGGGGTATGACCACAGGCTTATTGATAATTGTCCACTGTTAACTACCTAGGCTTAAGGCATATGAATCATGGGTTAACTTTGATTGTATCTTTCTTTTCCTTTGTTCAGACTAGTTTCAGGGAATTTGGGGAGGGGGGTTTGGGCACATACACTTAGGGTATATAAGGTTTTCACAAAAATTGGTCCGGGTACTTGGCTAAGAGGAGACTCTGCCTTGGGCCCGCCGATGTATTAAACTGCACTCCACTATCTGCATTGTCCTTCTGAGTGAGTTTGTTTCCCAGAACGCGTGGCTACAACATTTACAATACTTTTTATTTGTTCTCAGCTTTATAGGGTTCTATAACATTCTTTGTTTTTCTTTCATGATCATTTTTCCAATTAGCTCACAAGATTCTGATGGCGTTCTTGGCAGAAAGCGGGTGGCTTCTCACTCACTGCATGATTTGAGCAATGGGAAAAGAGAGTTAACACACCATTTATATAACACATTTGGGAAATAATGATTTGTAGGTTCATTATTTGTCTAGCCAAATTTAAATTTCTCAAAATGCTCTATTTTTTTCCTACTTCTGAGAAAGTCATCTTGAGTATCAAAAGTCACTAAAAATGCTTCATCCAGACATGTGTACTTGATTTTCAAATGTAGGAGTGAATTTTAATTTTAAGATGCTTTTAGACAGATAAACTAGCAATATAAAAACATCTCAATGGAAACATTGTTTTACTCTTAACAGATTACTTAAAAGGGTTGGGTTGGCCCATTAATGGCTTTTAAAAAATTGATAAACACAGAGCTTTGAGACAGAAATACAAATGGAAAGCTGGAATTCATTTATTTTATAGTACATTAGTGTTACTTGGTTATTTTCATGAGCCCAGTCATGAATATATATAGAATGAGATTTAAAAATTATTTCATACTTCCTTACTTATTATAAGGATTATTATTATTAATTCCTATACAGTCCATGGAATTCTCCAGGCTGGAATACTGAAATGGGTCGCCTTTCCCTTCTCCAGGGGATCTTCACAACCCAGGGATCAAACCCAGGTGTCCCACATTGATCCATGTCTCCCACATTGCAGGTGGATTCTTTACCAGCTGAGCCATAAGGGAAGTCTGCCTTATCAATAAATGATGTTTAAGTTTTTTTTTATTATAACTTACCATATTTTATATGTCAAAAGCAGAGACATTACTTTGCCGACTAAGGTCCGCCTAGTCAAGGCTATGGTTTTTCCTGTGGTCATGTATGGATGTGAAAGTTGGACTGTGAAGAAAGCTGAGCGCCGAAGAATCGATGCTTTTGAACTGTGATGTTGGAGAAGACTCTTGAGAGTCCCTTGGACTGCAAGGAGATCCAACCAGTCCATTCTAAAAGAGATCAGTCCTGGGTGTTCATTGGAAGGACTGATGCTGAAGCTGAAACTCCAGTACTTTGGCCACCTCATGTGAAGAGTTGACTCATTGGAAAAGACTCTGATGCTGGGAGGGATTGGGGGCGGCAGGAGAAGGGGACGACCGAGGATGAGATACAAATGACCAGTAAATATGATTTCGCCCCAGACGGTCAGGGTTAAGAGAGGTCTGTGCCCTGCTTGCTCTGTTAGTCCAGGATGAGTGGGAGCAGGAGGCTGGATGACACGTCAGTGCAGCTGGGCCATCACCATGGGGAATGAACCAAGTGGGTGGCAGAATCAGTGGTCCTAGAGCCTGTCTCTGGGCACAGGGAGGCAGCCGCCTCATTTCACCTCTCTGCAGCCTGGCTTATCCAGGTATATGAAAACTATTGATGCTTTGGCCTTATTGCTGAGATTCCATTTAATTGGTCAAAGTGGAGGGTGAGCACTGATAGGTTTCAGATCTCTCCAGGTGATGTTAGTGTGCAGCCAGGGTTGAAAGCCTCTTGTCTAGACTTTGGAAGGTTGCTTAGTGCCCTACTCTCATTACCATTATTGTTAATACAAAGGGTGGTTGCACATCCAGGGAGCATCTGGATTGTAATGACCTGGAAGGATGACCTTGTCCCAGAACTGGTGTCTCCTCACTAGTGTCCACCCTGGGAAGTGTTCGGTTAACATAGCCTGATTTGTTAAAGTGATCCCTAGAAAGCAGGTCAACTTGATTCTTTTTTTGTGCTTATGGCTGTGAGCCATGACCATCATGCAGTTGTTTCAGAGCCCTGGAGTTGGATGAGCACACTTGGTACTGGTTCCAGCTCTATCACCTTGATTAAGTCCCTTCCGTTTTCTTGGTCTTGGTTTACCCATTGATAGAACAAGGGTGTTGGATTATTTAGTTGATCACTAAAGACTCACCTGCTCTGTCTTTGGCTTTGGAAGCATAAGTTAGCAAAACAATCCTGTTTGTCTGTTAGCAGGAGACCCAGACCAGAAGCAATGATACATACTAATAATGCACTTTGGTATTTAGAAAATAAGCATTATCAGAGACACAGAGTAGGGGAGGGGTAAATATATTTGGAAGAATACTAAATATTACATACTAAACTCATGAAAGCAGAGGTCATGTGAAATAGGGTCAGGGGAGAGATTCTGGTAGAAAGGTCAATTTGGTCTAGGTTGCACAGAGTCTTGAGTGCCTTGCGATCAGCTACTTGGACTTTATTCAGAATGCAGTCAGGTATTAACCATGAATATGTGTCAGGAAACTGATGCCCCAGCTGTGTTTTAACAGCCAACTTTGGCATCCACATGGCCAGAGAGTCCTTGAGGAAGGATGCATACCTTACTCTGCTAATCATCAAATCCCTGGCGCCATCATTGTTAAATGATTAATGAATGAGAGACTGGTTAACTGATGTCAGATATCCTGATGGATACTGAAAAGGGGTCATAACCAGCTGGTAAGTCACATACTGACCACTAAGTTCCTTAACATCCATATTTTTAAACACCTGGAAGTGTGACTGTTGTGTAAAATATTCTTCCTGATTCTTTCGAGGATATAAACAAACAGCCTTTGGCCATCAGATTTTTCTGAGCAAACACACGGACACTGTTTGCTCATTATTTGCATGAAATATAGTCATTTACATATATTTGCATAGTGCTTTCAAAAACCCTTAATTCCAAGTATCTCAAATAAATAAAACAAATTAGTGTAATCTACTGCCATTGTATGGCAGCCCAGCTTGGGGATCTCGGTGGTGACAGGGCCAGCTTTTAGGAAGCTATGACCAGACCACCCTAGGGGGCAACAGACACAGAGAAGTCGGAGAACAGGGGACTCTAGGGCAGGGTCAAGTTTCAAGCATCTGGACAGTGCTCACAAAACCAATTTATATCCTTATTTCCTTTAAGCCTCACAAAAGCCTGTGTGCTTGGTAGGGCTGGGGTTGTAATGAGGTTTTCATTAGTAAGGGGATTACAGAAGTGAAGTGACTTGCTTGTATCACAGTTGTAAATGGTCATGCCTAGATTTATTCCACATCTAGGCCTCTGGGTCCTCAGAGGCTTGATGCTTTGAGGACTGATTCAGAGTTCTCTTGACAAGAGGCAAAATGTCTCCATTCACTGATAATCCAGTGTGTCCTCTCTAGCCTCCACACTGCCATTGGGAAACTGTACAAGAGAACCCCGGATGTCTCGGAGACAGTGTCGCCTAGCCTGTGATGTGTCTGGCCCTAAGTTATTGCCTTTTTATTGTTTGAGACAGTTATTTGAAAGTTATGGTAATGGGGTGAAAATATAAGCAGCTTACAGTTTACTGGAACATTAATCCTCTGGGGATGATGTCTTTTTCCCTCTGAGTATCTCTATGGGACCTTTTCCATTGCATTATGTAGACTTTATTTTCAGACTTTTCTGCTATCACCTATCCTGGACCAGAGACTGAACCTGTCCTCTGCATTGGTAGATGGATTCCTATCTGTTGTGCCACTAGAGAAGTCCTTCAGTTCACTTCAGTCGGTTCAGTCACTCAGTCATTCCGACTCTCTGCAACCCCATGAATCACAGCACGCCAGCCCTCCCTGTCCATCACCAGCTCCCGGAGTTTATCCAAACCCATGGCCATCGAGTCAGTGATGCCATCCAGCCATCTCATCCTCTGTCGTCTCCTTGTCCTCCTGCGCCCAATCCTTCCCAGCATTAGGGTCTTTTCCAATGAGTCAACTCTTCTCATGAGGTGGCCAAAGTATTGGAGTTTCAGCTTCGTCCTTACTTTCTTTTAAAATCAGAAGGAAGGAAAATGAGGCTTTAGTTTGAATAAAGTGTTTTAATATATAATNAGCATTAGGGTCTTTTCCAATGAGTCAACTCTTCTCATGAGGTGGCCAAAGTATTGGAGTTTCAGCTTCGTCCTTACTTTCTTTTAAAATCAGAAGGAAGGAAAATGAGGCTTTAGTTTGAATAAAGTGTTTTAATATATAATATCAATATATCTATACATCAATGCAGTAGTGAAATAGAATTTTTAATTCATTTTGTGGAGGAATGGTCCCATGATAGCAAAAGTACCCAGGCTTGGAAGTCATAATGCAGCCCTGGATGCTACAGCCTGACTCTCTTTGCCCCCTGGGCATTCAGTCTTCATCTTTTCATTTACAAAAGAGCATCCAAACTGGGGGTCAAGATGCCCATTGAGAACTGACCTTACTGAGAAGGTCATTTATATCAAAATGACCGCTGGCTTGTCCAGACTCGGCTACTTGCTTACCCTGTGTCTCGCGTCTGGCACTGTTTTCCCACGCTCCTCAGTCCCCCTCATGCTCCTGTCCACAGCCCCTAGCTCCCTCAAGCCAAGCAAGAGAAGGACAGAGAGAAGAGAGCACAGAACCAGGAGTCCCTGACCCCCTGCTCCATGGCACACCTCTGTTTCCTCCCCTCTTCATTCAGGGACTATTCAAACCTAATACATAAGTATTTCATTAGCAGGTACATTGTTCTTTGTTGTATTTTGATATAAACTTCTGAGAACATAGGAGAACCAATGCCAAGCATGATGTGACTTTCTCCTTTCCGTGACTCAGTTTCCCCATATGCAAATTGGTGCAAAAAAGAACAGCTTTGTAAGGAGCAATGGAAAAGAGAATGAAATTATTGCTAGATAGATGCAGAACCTTCAGAGGAAACATTCTACCTGAGCTAGGAGTTATTATTAGCCTGATTATCAGTGCGCTCAAGCCTCTCAGAGTGCCCAGGCATAAGGACTTCCTGTGTTCACAGGACTTAACAACCTCCTCCACGTCCTTCCTGAATTGCCTTCCATTAATTTCATCACTAGTGAAAGGGTTCTGGGTTGGGTTTTTTTTGTTTGTTTTTTTTTTTTTTTAATTACTCTCAGTCCACCCCCATAGCTTGTGAAAGGCTTGTGAACCAGTGGTTGATTCAGCTTGGAGAGTTAGCAGTGCCCTTTCCCAACCACTTCTGAAATCCTTGGCCAGCCACCTGGCAGGGCTGAGGTCTAAGGGTGAGGAAACAGGAATGAGAAGGGGAGAGAGTGAAGAGAAAAGGAAAAGAAAGAAGTCACAGGAAAGGGCAAGGACACCCTGACAGTCGGCGTGTCACTCTAGGCCTGGGCCCTCATTCTCCATCCCACGGTCATCGTTGGAGCAGGATGCCACACAGAAAGTTCTCTTTGCCCCCTGCATCCTTGTCACATTGCAACTATCAGGTGACAGCCTTTGCCAGTGGTAGAGCTGTGACTTTGCCCCTTTCATGTCTGAGTTAGAATTAGAGGCCTTTGACCCAGGAAGGACACTGGAAATCATTTGTTCAAAGTTGCCTTTTTTACAGATGAGGAAACTGAAGCCCAGAAACCTAAGAAACTTGTCCAATTTCACACAGCAAAGAAACCAGGACTAACACCTAGATGTTCTGATGTGCCCCCAGTGTCCATTTCACTGTAGTACATAGGGTTTTTAGGTATGTGTGTGTATGTGTCTGAATACATGCACACACACACACATTTCCACATACTTGGGAGTGTAGGTGTGCTTTCATTATTTTATTCATAATTACAGTGACTATACCAAAGCCTTTGACTGTGTGGATCACAATAAACTGTGGAAATTTCTGAAAGAGATGGGAATACCAGACCACCTGACCTGCCTCTTGAGAAACCTATATGCAGGTCAGGAAGCCACAGTTAGAACTAGACATGGAACAACAGACTGGTTCCAAATAGGAAAAGGAGTACGTCAAGGCTGTATATTGTCTCCCTGCTTATTTCACTTCTATGCAGAGTACATCATGAGAAACGCTGGGCTGGAAGAAGCACAAGCTGGAATCAAGATTGCCAGAGGAAATATCAATAACCTCAGATACGCAGATGACACCACCCTTATGGCAGAAAGTGAAGAGTAACTAAAAAGCCTCTTGATGAAAGTGAAAGAGGAGAGTGAAAAAGTTGGCTTAAAATTCAAAATTCAGAAAATGAAGATCATGGCATCATGGTAAATAGATGGGGAAACAGTAGAAACAGTGTCAGACTTTATTTTTGGGGGCTCCAAAATCACTGCAGATGGTGATTGCAACCATGAAATTAAAAAGACTCTTTCTCCTTGGAAGGAAAGTTATGACCAACCTAGATAGCATATTGAAAAGCAGAGACATTACTTTGCCAACAAAGGTCCATCTAGTCAAGGCTATGGTTTTTCCAGTGGTCATGTATGGATGTGAGAGTTGGACTGTGAAGAAAGCTGAGCGCTGAAGAATTGATGCTTTTGAACTGTGGTGTTGGAGAAGACTCTTGAGAGTCCCTTGGACTGCAAGGAGATCCAACCAGTCCATTCTGAAGGAGATCAGCCCTGGGATTTCTTTGGAAGGAATGATGCTAAAGCTGAAACTCCAGCACTTTGGCCACCTCATGTGAAGAGTTGACTCATTGGAAAAGACTCTGATGCTGGGAGGGATTGGGGGCAGGAGGAGAAGGGGACGACCGAGGATGAGATGGCTAGATGGCATCACTGAATCGATGGACATGAGTCTGAGTGAACTCTGGGAGTTGGTGTTGGACAGGGAGGCATGGCATGCTGCAATTCAGGGGGTCGCAAAAAGTCGGATACGACTGAGCAACTGAACTGAACTGAGGCCTGGAAAATGAGTAATACAGCCCCATTTTTACCAAAGAAGAATCTGAATCTCAAACAGGCTGAAGTATTCAAGATCACCCAGGTTATAGAAATGCTGGTATAAAACCCAGTCTCCTGACCCCCAGCCCCACACTTCCCAACACCCCTCCCTCACTGCCTCTGAGCCAACTGTCCAGAGCTCTTGGCTGTGGCTATTATGAAGGAGCCAACATTTCCATCCATATTTATAGGAAAACTTTTGGCTCAACTGCATTCATGCTTAGAAGTCTCAACATTTTTTTAATTTATCAAAGGAAAGAGAGTAACAATGGAGTTGATGGGCAATTTGTGTAATTAACACCCCAAAGCTCCCTGTACTGTAAGGTTTTTGTTTCAGTGCCTTTTTCTCGACAGATGCTCTTTTTACTGGTCAAGTGGCATTATCAGGAGGATCATAAAGGAAGGGTAAGATGCCTGCCAGAGGAGAATGGAGGGGAAGACATGATTTGGGTTCATCATTAGTAATCTTAGGTACATTTTGATGTACCTATGAGCCTGCTTCCTGCAAAGATTTGAATGATGAAACCAGTGAGAAGCAGAGAAGGAGTTGGACATCTGCTTCTAAATTAGTGCTAATTTAGCTTGTTTGGAAATGATTTGTGCCTCTACAAGACAGCATAACTGAAAGTTGTTTTCTTTCCTATGACCATAACTTTTTACTCTTCTCACAATGGGCCAGATGGATGCATCAGAGGGGACTTGCTGGCCTTCAGAGGAACGATGGATATTCCTGTTCATCCCAGTGTTTGAAAAGATATTGCTCCTCCTTAATCTCAGGATAATCATAATACCCAAATCGAGGTCTTGAGAAATCATCCAGCCGCTTCCAAAGGACTTCATGGAAGCATGTAACCAGCTCTCCTGTGATTCTGAAGCCAGGGTTGATGGTTAGGTGGTAGGTGCACACCAAGACGGGGCTTCCCTGGCTCAGATGGTAAAGAATCTGCCTGCAATGCAGGAGACCCGGGTTCGACCCCTGGGTTGGGAGGATCCTCTGTAGGATGAACTGGCAACTCACTCCAGTATTCTTGCCTGAAGAAATTCCCTGGGCAGCGGAGCCTGGGAGACCATAGTCCATGGGGTCGCAAAGAGTTGGGCACCAGACTCAACTGAGTGACTGAGTATACACGTCTCACATGTTTCAAATAATTATTGAATTATTTTGTTTGGCTTTAGTCATCATGTAAAAGCTATAAGCATAAGGAGTTTATACCCACTTTTATGTTATACATTTAAAAATAACATTATAATACAATTCGTCAGCTCAGGTAGTCCTTAATGATTTTCATTTGTTCTATTTTAAGTAACTGCATGTTGTTTCAGTACTAGAGCCCCTGGGGTCTATGTGAATTCCAGATGTGAGAGGAGATGATAGCCTTCCAAACTTTGTATGTGTGAGTAAATGTGTTAAAAGCAGCTTGCCTGGGAACATTGTCAGATTTCAGATTCCCTGCAGATTTGTGTACGTCTTATGACTATATCTAAGAATAAACATTGGGCTTTGACATGGCATGGAGCCAAGGCCAGTTCCCTTAGGGTCCTCTCCCACCCCTACCCATGCCTCTCAGCAGTAATAGCTGGTCTAGAGAGGGACCAGATTCTAGCTTGAGTCCCCCAGGGAGGTCAGGTTTGGAGATCACCAAGCTGCAGAAAGCTGGATGACCCCTAGAACCCTAGAGAAGAGCTGGCTCCCAGGGAAAGTCCACAGCTCGCCTCCCCCAGAGTCAACAGGGGCCCCAGGAGACACTTCGCCCTACTCCACTGAGCCTAACGGCCCCAAGCACAAGTTTGCCCTCAGCACTACAGTAAGAGTGCTTGAACGTCAGTCCGAGGTGTTTGCTCCATGCCTTTTCATCCAAAGATGGATTGTAGGACCTCAGACGAAATTTTCAGCTCTACTTTAGTAGCCCTAAATGCAGACCCCTGGAGGGTGGGGACAAGGCCTGGGATAGTAGCCTTAAGTCACTTCCAGCAAATAACAAAATTTTTTGCTCTGTTTTTATTTTTAACTTTTTCTTGAGTTTTGTTTTAATTCTAAAATGTTTAAACCTCATTCTTTTTTTAAAAAAAAGTTTATCTTATAGTTCCCCCAAAATCTTATATTAAAATCAATGATTCTGAAAGATATTTCAGGTTTATCCCAGAACGTTCTACCTACCACCAACCTCATTCCCTTCTCACCTACAGTCTTCAGTTGATGAAGTACTAATTTACAAATACTTGAGGGATTTATTTCTTCTAGGACTAGGCACAGGGAAAAAGCACAGAGTATGGAACAAACAGATTTGTCTCAATCCCTGTTTCTAATACTTAATAGATGTTTGAACTTACTTAACCCATTTAATTACATGGGGCCTTAGTTTCTCAATCTGGAAAATGGGTATAATAATACCTTCCCATCTTCCTCACAGTCATGAAGACTGAATAAAATAATGCTTGTGAAAACTTTTAAAATGTAAATTGTTACTTAAGTGTGAGTTATTTTTATCATTTGTCAATGTCCTTCAAGCAAAGGCCATCAGTAACACACCTGTAACTAAACAAACTGGGTTTATTACTGGCTGCAGTACAGAACAGACAGCATGGGAAACATTGCAGATCTCAGTAAGAGAGTGCTGAAGGAACCTACTATAGGATTTGGGCTTTGGTTGGATGATTTGCAAGAGGTTTAGGGAAGAAGGGGGGTGCTCTAAATTGGATGTTGTCCAAAAGTGGGAGCAATTATATGCTTGTGTGTCTCAGTAAATCTTCTCAGGGAGAAAAGACTAGAAATGAGGATCAAGCTGTAATTGTAATCGGTAAAGAAGCACTAGCAACTCATCTTGGTTGAGAGAGACACGTTTGGTATTTTGCATGCAGCATAGTTATCTATTTTTTATCTGTGCTTAGAAGTGGCCATGCTTTGTCTCATTTTTATCGTGATCTCAGAGTAACCGTGCCTGAGCTCAGTATTCTGTGTTCATGTCTGATAGAATAGCATGACCAAGCTGTGGAGTGCCAAGTCAGCTTCTGCATGTCAGAAGCTGCTCTTTCTCACATCACACATGTTCAAACCAACAGTTTTTCTGTAGGACCATGGGCCCACATGGGGTTTCCGAAACAGGTGCACTTAGAGTAGGTAAGAAAGAGAAGGAAGAGGGGAGGGAGAAGAATAAGGAGGAGGGAATGAGGCACCAAGAGGAGAAAGAAGTTGTGAGGCTGCAGTGTGTCTGCTCATCCACCCCAGGACTCTCCAGGAACAGAAGAACTCGAACTGAGTTCATTCCATTTCATAACTGGCCACCATTGGAGGCAGCATCCAAAGGTCAGCCTAGGGTACACCAGTGCGACTCGATTCCCTTATGGGGCTCCGGTGTCATCAAGTCCTGTGGCTCTGGTCCTGACTACCTCTCCCACTGCCCCTGAAATCTGTGTCACCTAGCTCTTGGGGTCTGTGCTTCCTAATGCTTTGAGGAAGATTCCAGAGACATTTTCTCCTCTGGTCTGTGATCAAAGTGCACAGATGTTTCATAAAACTTAAAATGACTAAGCCATTTACCTCAGGTGGCTAATCAAGCAGGTTTAAAGAATTTCGAAGTATCAAGGAACCACAAGTGCAGAGTGGAAATTGAATTGCGGTCACGGATACAGTTTGGCCATTAAAAGCTGAACATGATGGGCTAATAGAGAGTTACCAGCTGATGAGTGAAAATCAGTATGATAGCAACAAATTGGCCTCTGTTGAAAGGGGCTTTTCTCAAAGACCTCATGATACCCAGTAGAAGATGAACTCTTGATACCTGCTATGTCTCAGTTAATAGCATCAGTTGAATCAGATTAATTTAAAGGGGCTAATGAAAATGATGTAGGAGAAGAGTTTGGAGGTGATAATTTGATGCAGAGATATCAGCTGAAAGATGATGAAATTCTGAAACCCGTCTCCTTGGGAACAGGCACGTGTGATGGAAGTTAGAAGGGAGCAAAGGGTTCCTGCCTCATTTCTGTCAGCCATGTCTCAGGAAAATGTGGCAAAATTGGTTGACATTTATCAGTAAAAATTTTTTAATGGCTCTCTGATTTCTAAGGCGTTCGAGTCTTACTGATGGTTTTGTAACAAATGGGTTTTACATTTCTCTTGCATTACTAAAGAAGTTCTCTGGCTGTACTTGCTAGGCCTTCTTGGCCTCTAGCTATCTTTTCTTATAAGCAGAGTTATACTCAAAGCCAAATCTTAGCATTATTAAGGCCATGTCTTATACAGAAAAATAGAAATATCCAAACCAGAGGTGGAAAATTAAATGGTGAACAAGGAAGAGGAAAGAGTCTTAATGACTAAATGGATCCGGTCTTTTAGGTAGGATCTACTCGTGCTACTTGTGGTAGTACATGCTGGCTACTATGATAAGAGTACCACAGACTAGGAAACCTAAACAACAGACATTTTTCTCAAAGTTCTGGAGGTTGAGAAGTCTGAGATCAAAGCACCAGGAGATTCGGTGTCTGGTGAGAACCTACTTCCCGGTTTGAAGACAGCCACTTTCTTGCTGCATCTCCACAAGGTGAAAAGAGTGAGCTCTAATCTCTTCACCCCCTTGTGTTAGTTGCTCAGTCATGTCTGAATCTTGGCAACCCCATGTAGAGTAGCCCGTTAGGCTCCTCTGTCCATGGGATTTTCCAAGCAAGAATACTGGAGTGGGTTGCCATGTCTTTCTCCAGGGGATCTTCCTGACCCAGGGATTGAACCTGGGTCTCCTGCGTTGCAGGAAGACTCTTTACTGTCTGAGCCACCAGAGAATCACTCTTATAACACCACCAATTCCAACATGACGGCTCCACCATCATGACATAATCACCTCCCAAAGGCCCTGCCTCCAAATACTATCACACTGAGAATTCAGTCTTCAAAATATTAAGTTAAGGTGGAGGGTAGATACAAACTTTCAGTCTGTAGCACTACTTTAAGGCTTAATGTTGGCAAAATCTGTCAGGAGACTGCTCTTGACACAGTTCCTCAATAAACCTGGCGAAAGGGTGTAACCTGTATTGCCTTTGGAGGCAACTTGGTGGTTGTTCAGTAGCTAAGTCATGTCTGACTCTTTGCAAGCCCATGGACTATAGCGTGCCAGGCTCTTCTGTCCTCCACTATATCCTAGAGTTTGCTCAGACTCATGTCCGTTGAGTCAGTGATGCTATCTAATCATCTCAGGCTCTGCCACCCCCTTCTCTTTCCAAGCTTCAGGGTCTTTCCCAATGAGTTGTGTCTTTGCATCAGGTGGCCAAAGTATTGGAGCTTCAGCTTCAGCAATACTCCTTCCGATGAGTATTCATAGTTGATTTCCCTTAGGATTCACTGATTTGATCTCCTTGCAGTCCAAGGGACTCTTAAGACTCTTCTATAGCATCACAGTTCGAAAGCATCAGTTCTTCAGTGCTCAACCTTCTTTATGGATCAATTCACACATCCACACATGACTATCTGAAAAACCATGACTTTAGCTTGATGGACCTTTTTTGGCAAAGTGATGTCTCTGGCTTTTTAATTCACTATCTAGGTTTGTCATCGCTTTCCTTTCAAGGAGCAGCGTCTTTTAATTTCGTAGTTGCAACTTTCAGTTCAGTTCAGTCTCTCAGTCGTGTCCGACTCTTTGTGACCCCATGAATCACAGCACGCCAGGCCTCCCTATCCATCACCATCTCCCAGAGTTCACTCAGACTCACGTCCATCGAGTCCGTGATGCCATCCAGCCATCTCATCCTCGGTCGTCCCCTTCTCCTCCTACCCCCAATCCCTCCCAGCATCAGAGTCTTTTCCAATGAGTCAACTCTTCACATGAGGTGGCCAAAGTACTGGAGTTTCAGCTTTAGCATCATTCCTTCCAAAGAAATCCCAGGGTTGATCTCCTTCAGAATGGACTGGTTGGATCTCCTTGCAGTCCAAGCTGCAACTTTACCTGTATTCAAATCTTAGTTCCAGATTTTATTACCTTTGTGACCCTGGATTGGATTCATAAAACTTGTACAGAATTCTGCATTCTTGCTGCTGCTGCTAAGTCACTTCAGTCGTGTCCGACTCTGTGTGACCCCATAGACGGCAGCCCACCAGGCTCCCCCATCCCTGGGATTCTCCAGGCAAGAATACTGGAGTGGGTTGCCATTTCCTTCTCCCTTCTTACCTTTAAATATATATGGGAGAGGGCAGTACTTCACTGTGTAATGCCAGAACCAGATAAGATCATGGATATGAAAGCACCTGACATTGCACTGGGAGGTTCAGAAACTTTGAGATGTTATATTGTTCTCAGTTATGTTTTTGTTTCTAACACCTGGCAGGGCTACCTCTGACAGATGCATAAAGGGATTATTCTTGAATTTGATTAAGCAGGGTAGTTTTGGTGGTGCTGAACTCTCTTACAAGTCTTTATGTTGAGAAATGAACTTTGGCATTCCAGATGAGAGAGTTCAGTGACTATTCATGATTTCATCATTTGAGTGCCAGGCACATAGTAGGTTCAGTATATTTTTTTATGTAATAAATGAATGGCAAGTGGTAGAGACACTTAGTTGTTTCCTTTAACTATTTAGTTCATTTCCATTGTGTTTTGGGTCAAAGCCACAGCAATCTATTTGTAGAAATAAAAAAGGCACAGTAAATTGGGAGTGTCCAAGGGCGTTGCTTAAAACAAGGCAGGTGCTTTCTTGAACTAAATTGGGTGCTTGAAATAGTTGTGCATCCTTGGGCAAATCAGATCAGTTTTCTAGCCTTAGTTTTCTTATATACTAAATGACAGGTTTGGGCCAAAAAAATTCTGTTATTCCTTTGAATTCTGATGATCTGTGATCCAGAATTGACTGTTCCCTTGCAAATGGATTTCCTATTGACCTAATGGGAAAAATACACTTGCCTCATCTGTCAACTGTGATCCCAGCAATGTCCATAAGAGTTGGAAGGCAAGTCTCCATTGTAAACGGATATGACACGTGTTGGGGACTGATCAATGCCTTTTCTTTGTAGGTAAAGTGTTATTTTGATAAATGCCTATCTTATGAATTTTAATCACGTGGATTGTCAGCACTCTTCAAACTCTAAAGACCAAACTATTGTTATTACTCATTGACTGATTTAGAACCAGGTCAAAGAAACAAATCCCAAACATTGGCGGTTGAAATATTTATGATGCAACTAGTGTTGCTTCCAAGTAATGCACATTGTATTCAGAAAAAAACACATTATGGCAATCCAGGCCTCAAGTTGATGAACATGTTTCCATTTTAGCCATGCAAATCATTCCTCAGAGAGCAACCAATATGAATTTGATATTCCTTGGAGACAAAGTCGGGAGGAGAGTGAGCCTTGGTACTGATCCTGCTTTGTCAACTTTCAGAAAAGGAATAAGCATCGATCACATCCCATTGTAGCCCCGGTCCTATTTTCATTAGTCTATTATCCCTACCATCCTCCTTGTTAAAGGACAATATACCTACTTTAGTAATATGTGAACTGTGAACTTCCAGATGTTCAAGCTGGTTTTAGAAAAGGCAGAGGAACCAGAGATCAAATTGCCAACATCCGTTGGATCATGGAAAAAGCAAGAGAGTTCCAGAAAAACATATAGTTCTGCTTTATTGACTATGCCAAAGCCTTTGACTGTGTGGATCACAATAAACTGTGGAAGATTCTGAGAGAGATGGGAATACCAGACCACCTGACCTGCCTCTTGATAAATTTGTATGCAGGTTAGGAAGCAACAGTTAGAACTGGACATGGAACAACAGACTGATTCCAAATAGGAAAAGGAGTACGTCAAGGCTGTATCTTGTCACTCTGCTTATTTAACTTCTATGCAAAGTACATCATGAGAAACGCTGGGCTGGAAGAAGCACAAGCTGGAATCAAGACTGACGGGAGAAATATCAATAACCTCAGATATGCAGATGATACCACCCTTATGGCAGAAAGTGAAGAGGAACTAAAAAGCCTCTTCTTGGAAGTGAAAGTGGAGAGTGAAAAAGTTGGCTTAAGGCTCAACATTCAGAAAACGAAGATCATGGCATCCGGTCCCATCACTTCATGGGAAATAGATGGGGAAACAGTGGAAACAGTGTCAGACTTTATTTTTGGGGGCTCCAAAATCACTGCAGATGGTGATTGCAGCCANACTCTCGGAGGGCACAACAGAAACCTGTGCACCAGGACCCAGGAGAAAGGAGCAGTGACCCCCACAGGACACTGCCCCAGACTTGCCTGTGGGTGTCCAAGAGTCTCCAGTGGAGGCCTGGGACGGTGGGTTGCAGGGTTGGGGGCACTGAGTGTAGCAGTACATGCAATGGATCTTTTGAGGGAGGTCTCCATTACCTTCCTTACCTCCACCACAGTTTGAGTGAATGAGTGAAGTCTCTCAGTCATGTCCGACTCTTTGCCACCCCGTGGACTGTAGCCCACCAGGCTCCTCCGTCCATGGGATTCTCCAGGCAAGAATACTGGAGTGGGTTGCCATTTCCTTCTCCAGGAGATCTTCCCAACCCAGGGATCAAACCCAGGTCTCCCACATTGCAGCCAGATGCTTTAACCTCTGAGCCACCAGGGAAGCCACCAGAGTTTGGCCCCAGGTAAATAGCAGGGAGGGAACATGGCTCCACCCATCAACAGAAAATTGGATTAAAGATTTACTGAGCATGGCGACTTTGCCGACTAAGGTCCATCTAGTCAAGGCTATGGTTTTTCCTGTGGTCATGTATGGATGTGAAAGTTGGACTATGAAGAAAGCTGAGCACCGAAGAATCGATGCTTTTGAACTGTGGTGTTGGAGAAGACTCTTGAGAGTCCCTTGGACTGCAAGGAGATCCAACCAGTCCATTCTGAAGGAGATCAACCCTGGGATTTCTTTGGAAGGAATGATGCTAAAGCTGAAACTCCAGTACTTTGGCCACCTCAAGAGAAGAGTTGACTCATTGGAAAAGACTGTGATGCTGGAAGGGATTGGGGGCAGGAGGAGGAGGGGACAACCGAGGATGAGATGGCTGGATGTCATCACTGACTCGATTGACATGAGTCTGAGTGAACTCCGGGAGTTGGTGTTGGACAGGGAGGCCTGGCATGCTGCGATTCATGGGGTCTCAGAGAGTCGGACATGACTGAGTAACTGAACTTAACTGAACTGATATCTATTTGAAGTGTATCATATAGAGAGCTATTGTATGTGATTGACATAGGAGTTTTTGAACATATTTGATTAAAAATTGCATGCACTCTCTTTGGAAATATGACCAAGAATAACACGTTAGGAATTCTTGTCCAGGCACAAGTGGTAATACGATATGGAAAACATTCTTTATAATATTGCTGGCAAAACTGTGTATCTGTGTGCCTTCTACTTCTTCACACTTTTCCTTTACAAATGCCAGTTGAATGGTTCCAACTGGTTGGAGTCAAAGAAGCTCTGAATTTTAAAACATCTTGTAAATGTTCCTTTAAACTTGGCCTAAGAGATCCAGAAAGTCTTAATAGAAATTGCTAGCAGGATGGGGTGTGAATATACCAGATTGTTGTTTATGTTTTTGAGTAGATGAGTCGTCTTGGAATTTTTTGTGACCACATGGACTGTAGCCCACCAGGCTCCTCTGTCCATGGGATTTCCCAAGCAAGAATACTAGAGTAGGTTGCCATTTCCTTCTCCAGGGGATCTTCCTGATCCAGGGATCGAACCTGCATCTCCTGCGATCGAACCTGCATCTCCTGCGTTGGCAAGCAGATTCATTACCACTCAGCCAGCAGGAAAGCCTTAATACCAAGTAGGAGAAGCCATTTGGGTTTAATCACCCCTAGATAATGAAGAGCAAAGAGATACATTTTCTTTTAAACTTTAACAGAAGAGTAAAATCCAGCAGTCAGTGAGCAAGCACTTGCTAAGTACCTGCTTTGAGCAAGACCTTGGGGAAAGCACTTGGAGAGAAAACAAGTTAGCTGAAATTTGGTATTCTTAAGTATCAAGCCTTCTAATACTGGCCTCACGTCCTCTCATCAAAACCCTCTAAAATCTTGCCACCCAAAGTGGCATATCACTCAAAATGTGTTCCATATCAGCATTGCCTGGGACCTTGTTAGAAATACAGACTCTCCAGCCCCACCCTACATCTACTGAATCAGAATCTACATTTAAACAAAATCCTCCTGTGACTTACATGAACATTAAACTTTAAGAAGAACTACGTAGACCAGTGAGTCTGAGAAATCATCACTTCGTCAATCAAAGAGCATTTACAGGAGCATCCAGAAGTATCTACTGTGCATCTAGTATTGTCGGAACAGACTTTATAGTTGTTTAACATTGCCTAGTCACTTGGGAGACAGATTTTCTCTACAAGTCTGACAACGAGGACATTTTTATTGATCATATGAAATCATATATGATACAGCTGGTAGGATCTTACTGACCACAGACTCCCTCCTGATAAAGACAAGGAAACCCAGAGTGGGGAAACAATCGATGACTCGTGGCTAGTAGGTGGGAGAGCTGGGCTGGAGCTGAGGTTTCTGAACTCATTGTCTAGTGCTTACTCACCTCCACTTCACTGAGGAATGACACAGAGGCCCAAGGGCATGTCTGGATGACTCACTTACAAATCAGTTGCTAGTCAATGGATCATATCAGTAAAAAAAAAAAAAAAAAAGACTAAATATAATTTACCATTGGATGATCCATTGCTCAGAACCAAATTCTCAAGGGGGAAAAGTGGACTCATAATAACACAGTCATTGGTACCATAATTAATGCCATGGCATGAGTAGAAAGAAAATGGAGACTGGCCATGTTTAATCATCAAATAAATGACCAAGTTAACTTTACAATCTAAAGTTATTTGTCCCCTGACAAGCCCAGGAAATAAGTGTGTCAGCGAGAGGCCTACCTACCTGTAACCTAGGCTATAGGGATTGGGGGAGTCTACCTAGAGTTCTTTTTATGCTAGAAGGTCCACCCTCAAGTTCCATCCTTCAAGGGCCACCTAAAATGCCACCTCCTCCACTCAGTGAATGGGAATGAGAACAGAATGAGACAAAGTGGAGCAGTACACTCACTCTCATATCGACCGGGGAGCTCCTAAAGACAGAACACACGTCTAACTTATATCTGCTTCCCCAAAACATCCAGTCCCTAGTAGGCCCTCAATCCCTATTTGCTTGGTGGAAACTTCAGGGGTGCTCATTTATAAACTGCAGGTCACTTCAACAGTCAGTCTTCAGCAAGAATGACTGCAGCAGCCTCAGGGAGCCCCAAATCTACCAGCAGCCATCACCAGAGGCATAGACCTACCCCTGCTGCTGCTGCTGCTACTTCGCTTCAGTTGTGTCCGATTCTGTGCGACCCCGTAGACGGCAGCCCACCAGGCTCCCCGTCCCTGGGATTCTCCAGGCAAGAACACTGGAGTGGATTGCCATTTCCTTCTCCAATGCATGAAAGTGAAAAGTGAAAGGGAAGTCGCTCAGTCGTGTCCGACTCTTAGCGACCCCATGGACTGCAGCCCACCAGACTCCTCCGTCCATGGGATTTTCCAGGCAAGAACTATCCCTGGATACCCCCAAAGTCCCTATTGCTATTCTCACTTGCTGTTGGTGTGGTACACACACTTGCCAGTCAGCTGAGTCAAGGGACAAATAGAGAGCTGGCACGGAATCCTGAGCGAGAAGAGAGGTTGGGCCACACTGGTTTGTCACTTCTCATGAGCCTAGAACAGATCATTGTGAATGAACAAATCACTTCGGAAGTTTTATCTGTGATTTGGTTTCTGCTAAAATTCAGAGTCAGCTGTTTACAGGAGTCAAGAGATTTGACTCCCATCTCCTGGTTAATCCATTAGCCCAAATGTTCTGCTTTTCACGTTGTTTTCTGTCTTAAATACACAGTAATGACTCGTGGGGGACTCATGTTATCATCTCATATTCATCATTTTGTTTGATTTTCCGAACTCCTAGGTCCCTTTGTGCCTTACATGAGATATCGTTTGACCGCATCACCTAAATCCATTTCCCTTCACTTTCAGCTAACTTAGTGTTGTCCTTTCTGGCTTATTCTTTACAGTAATTCCCTAGTCTCTGGCATCTCCAAATTTGTCTTTTGTGGAAGTGATTATGTTTCCAAGAACTCTTACTCTTACCTGCCCCCTAGTTATAGAAGAAAGCCATCCCTTCACAGCACAGCTCCTTGTCCTCACCCTGCATTGCAGCCCAACCGCACTGCATCTGGAATGCTAACACAGTGTACCAGCACTGTCCCTCCTGAGAGGTTTCAGAACCCAGGACCAGGAGCTGGGGGCAGAGGAAGCCCTGTGTTCTTGGCTGAACATGCCTGGAGTAGAATATCCATCATGCTGAGCAGGGAGAGGGATGGAGGGGTCAAACATCACAGATTCTCACTGTTCTTACCAAGTTGTAGTCGATTTTCTTGAATAATGGCTTTTTTTTTTTTTTTTTTCATGCGCTGAATGCCCTTAAGATAATTTTCGGAGGCTTTACATGATTAGGTTTTTAAAAACAATTTTCACAAGTTATGCTTCTTTCACTGAGGAACAGGTCTTCAGAACTCCTCATATCACCATTCCAAAAGTGGAAACCCCTCTGTAATTCTCTTTCTCTCATACCAGATGGTGAGCTCCTTTGGAATAGGGGCTGTATCCAAATAATAATGTTGCCTGTGTTTACTCTGTGTCAGGAACTATGCTTGGTGCTCTGTGAATATTATATTATTTCTGATCCCCTCAGCAGTGAGTTAGTATCATCCCTTGCAGGTGAGGAAACTGAAGCTAAAGACTGTAAAGGACTTGCCTGAAATCTTGCCATTAGTAAGTGTCAGAGCCAAGAGCCCAAACCCTGTCTCTCTCTAAAGCCTGTCTTCCCACTTTCCCACGCTGCCATTGTGCTCTAGTGTCTGCACAGTGCTTGGAGTACAAGTGCTAGCTGAATGAATAAAAAAATTATAAATGAATGGATAAATAAGCGAATGCTTAGGCTTGAAAAGCCCATGAGTATCTATCAGCACATAGCTATCCTCACGCCCTTCACATTTTGGTTTCAGGATGATTAGAGCATCTTCACAGCAACCTTTCTGACTTTGCTAGTTAGTTCCTTTGCTTAATGGCAATCATAATACGTAAAAACAGCTTTAATCCTAAATTTACTAAATCAGTGGGTATTATATAGTCATGTTCAGGAAGTATAGTACTAAGCTGTCTGGAATTTGCAAAAGGTCTTCCTTTGAGTTTATTTCGGTGAGAGCATAGTAGTATTATTTTTTGTGCTATTTGATTTTTGTATTATTAGTCAGTTTGAAACCTTTTAGATGGGTGATCTTTAATGCTGTACTATTCAGAAATTCAGATCAGATATGTTATTCACAGAATGATTGTACCTGAGTCTATTTCTAACAAATGCAATGATCTATTGAATAACTGAAAAGTTGAATCAGTATCTTCATTCCTAAAGTAAGCTTTATTTTTCTTAAGTTCCATTTTTTATTTCTCTCCTCCCCTTTCTTTTTTTTTTTTTTGAATTAAATTTTCATTACCCAAGTGACATATGAATTTATTCTTCTTGTGGAATTTCTATAGATACATATTTGTGTGTATGTTTGTAAGACACATGAAAAAAGACCTAAAGAGATATATCTGAGCTTAATATAGCAATGACCTCTAGGGATGAGGATGGGAGGGCAAAGAAGGGAGTCTGCTGGTCAAAGAGGCCACTAGGCTCATCTATAATGTCTTACTATTTTACAGAGAGAATGTTTCCTCTTTCTTTTTGTTCCCTTCATTCTCTGTCATTCTTAGTACAACATGTGAGAATGTGTAAATCCCTACGTGAGATAAATTCAGCCAAAAGCTCCTACTGAGCCTCCCCAATGTCTAGAGGAACCACTCACCCCTTCTTAATTGTTTTCTACTGAGTTGGAGAAATGGGGTATCGTTATTCTTGCCTGTGACTTTTTCATCTTCAATGTACATTTTCTATCAGCTTGGTCTGCTGCAGTTTATGGCAGTTTTATTGCTTAGAGTATTTGCCTGTAAACACCAGCTTGATCATGAAGAAGAAGCAGAGAGAATTGAAGAAGTACTTCTAAAAGCATATTCTGTTACCAATAGCATGATGGTGACTTGCTTACATATTTAACCTGAGGGAGCCTGAGGAAGACAGATTGAGATACAGCATAATCTAGGCATTCACTTTGACCATCTTCCCAACTGATGTTAATTGATTCCACATAGTCACAAATGGATGCAGGTTGTTACTTAGCTCAATGCAAGATGGCAGAGCAAGGACTTCAGGGTTTCACTCCTGGTACAAATCCTAGTTTCATCTCTGGCTGAAGGGCTCATAGGTAAGTCACAGTTCTTAATCAGTTTTAGTTTCTTTCTCTCTTCCCCCACCTCCTTCTACCCCTCCCTCGCTTGCTCTGCCTTCTCCTCCATTTCCTCCTTCTCCCCTTCTTCTAGAATTAAGTGAAATAACATGTGAAAGAATATAGTTTCATGAATGCTGGGGAACAGAAAGACAGTCTATGATTGACTGCCAGATTTCTTTCCCTGTGCTAAGACGAAAACAAAACAGAAACAAAACTACAAACAAAACAAAACAAAAAACACAGCACCAACAAACAAAACTCTTCTTTTCATACTAATGTGCTTTCCACTTCTCTTTCTAAAAATGTGCAGCGCAGTCCTCACCCATGCCCATCTCCCCTGGCATTGTTGACGACACTTATAGATAAGGTCCCTTAGACTAAAAAAGAAATTTGATGAAGGAAGAAAAATAATAAAGCACCAAATACTCTTCTGATTGAGGCTTGGGGTTGTCACAGACCCAGGCACCACTTCTGAAGCAGTTTCTGAAAAAGCTTTTAAGGTGAAAATTTTCCATTATCTGTGAGAGGAATGAGACTCCAGACCCTTGAGGAGCCATAACCACAGGCCATGCTGAATGCTTCCATCCTTAGATGGGGACTCTCATGGAGAAACCGCAACTGGCAGGAGATGTCACTGGCATTTCTTATTTCCATTTGATAAGCTTGGTGTAAAGAATATCCAACAAGTCTCAGAAAGAAGAAAAAACTAGCTAAAAATGTCTTGCTCAATCTGTTACCTTCATCAGACATTTCTTTGGTTAGGGCAGCTGGAAGACGGAGAGGGGAGCATCACATTTGACTAGCACCTTGACAGACACTCAGCTCGGCTCAGGCTGAAGTGCTGCTCCAGGCTGTAGGAGGCCTGGGACCAGAGAAGCCTCCCATAAGAAAAGGGGTGAGGTTTTTCTGAGTGAGTCGATCCCACCAGTTTGGGGCCTGCAGTCATTCCTAAGTGTCCCTGAGTAAAGGGGAACTGTGTCTTTTTAGTGATCTGATCTTACCCAGTTTTGCTGGGTACCATTAGCTTCTTCTGAAAAAGACTTGACTGTCATTAAAGTCAGCCTGTTGCCTCTGATCCTGCTCTAGAGGGACTGAGTCACACCTGTCTTACCTCCAGGCTCTTAAGAGACCACCCAGTTTCAGTCTCAGACCTTCATTCCTTGGCCTCTCCTTGTATACAAAGCCCAAGGAGCCTCAGTGTAGAGTGAAATTGTCTAGGAAAATTCCAGAATGGAGAGTTCACATAACAGTTGATCCTAATTATTCTTAGATGTTGAAAAAAAGTTGACTATAAAATGAGTTGCTCTTCTAGAATTTCTAGCAGAGAGAGGCTCTTCCTTAAGACTTGACAGTGGGGGTATTCCGTAGAGTTTATGATTTACAGAATGGGGCTTTGCAGGGAAGTTCAAATATAAGGGCTCTTCTTTACCCTCACTGTGACTGTGATCTGGGCAGAGGTTGCTCAAGATATCTGACCAAGGTCCAGCACTTAGGGTTCTCCTGCTTGACTCAGATAGTCTGGCTTTCTGAGACATAGGCAGCAGCCAAGCTGAGCATGAAACTAAAAACTTGGAATCAGGACCCACATCTCTAACCCATTGCTCATCTCTGGTAGGGTCAGAGAGCCCAGCCTCCCACAAATAGACTCTTAGAGGAGAAAGGGGCTTAGAAATAATGTCCAACATCTTTGCTTTTAAAGGAAACAAGCCCAGAGACATCGGTTAGCCTTCCTAATGCCTCGTCTTCCAGATTGCACCTTAGGGTATCTTAATATTCTCAGCTACCAGCCGCTTCCACACATATGACAGGTGCTCAACAAATGTTGAATGAAGGAATATACATTGTGGTGGGAACTCAGTGGCAGAGCTAAAATGAACACGCAAGACTGACTTTTCTACCCCATCACTCATCAAGTCAACACTTAGCACAAGTTAATCAGCACGTTCGAGCACAGTCATTTGGAGCCAAAGGCAAACTCACAAAACATGGCCCCCTGCTTGCACTCAATCTGGAGAGCTTTTCCTCTCATTGCTCGGTTGACCTCTGGATTGAGAGCTGCAGCTTGTAGGACCAGCAGATGATACCCATTGACCTGGGGAATGGCGGGAAGCCAGTTTCCCCTCTGGATACCAAGAGGAAAGGAACCAACAGCGCTGTCCTGCCAGAGCCATCCTGGGCTGAACATGGACTAACAGTGTGGAGGCAAGAGGGATCCTGAGCCATCAGCAGCCCCCTTGGCTGTGGTTTTCCCTGGCAAGTTCCATGATGGAGGAGGGCACAGAGCCTCCAGATTGCTTCTGCTGCCGTTCTGAGCATGTTATTGCAAAGCTAAGGAGGCAAGTATGTCAGTATAAAGCTAAGGTCTGGCCAGCATTCCATTTCTGCAGACTTTAAAAAAAAATAACAGGCTGCAGGGCTAGCATTTCTCCTCTCTGTGGTTATTATCTGTTTCTTTTTGCAAAGCAAGACATTCTCATGAAGGGCGCTGAGACCATAAGGCAGGTCATAAAGGGTGACATAGCAGAAAGAGAGCAGCCTGCAGTCTCCTCTGATGGCGACTCACTCTGCCTGGTTATTCATCCGCACAGGGAAGTCGTGGGCCTCACTCTTAAATGGCTTCATTCATGATGATTGACTTCAGAGATTTGCCTGTGCCTTTTGCAGAATGTTAAGCAGGAAAGGATTTTTCCCTCCTTTGAACCAGCTATGTTAGGAAGCTCTGGTTTCACAGGCTTGGAGTGGGTGGCTTGAAGGAAAAAATCAGTCCTTGGTAGGAATGTGTTCCTCAAATGAGAATAACCACTGAATAAATATGGTAATGAACCTGGGAGCAGCTCCATCAGCGGGAAATTCTTGCCTCTGGGCACTCAACTATTTTTCTGACCAATTGTAAGCAATATCTAAACCCTTAAAATACCAGTAAAAATGTGTTTTATTAATATATCTTCACTTCTGTCTACTGACTATCTTTGGTCCCTGTATTACAGAAGTTGGGGAAGGTTTGAACTTAAACATTGTTCTTAAATGATGTGATGCCTTGGATACTTTTCCAGGGCAGCCCCATCCTTCTAAGCAGACTGCTGCCGCTGCTAAGTCACTTCAGTCATGTCTGACTCTGTGTGACCCCATAGACGGCAGCCCACCAGGCTCCCCCATCCCTGGGATTCTCCAGGCAAGAATACTGGAGTGGGTTGCCATTTCCTTCTCCAATGCATGAAAGAGAAAAGTGAAAGTGAAGTCGCTCAGTCTGTCCGACTGTTGGCGACCCCATGGACTGTAGCCCACCAGGCTCCTCCATCCATGGGATTTTCCAGGCAAGAGTACTGGAGTGGGGTGCCATTGCCTACTCTGACTATCACCACCTTAATTCAAGCCTTCTCTCCCCAGTGCTACCCTTGCATTAGTTTCCCCAAATGGGTCTGTCTCCACTCTTCCCTGTTCCTTTATCCCAAGATATCTTCACTGCTGCTAATCCCAAGACTTTTTCCTATGGACCACTTTGCTTGATGATGCTGAACCTTCAGAAGCTCCCCCACTGCCTCTCAAACAAAACCCAAACTCCTTCGCAGCGTAGGTAAAGTGTTTTGCTTTTTATCTTACGAATACACTTTCCACTCCAGCCAAGCAAGTTCACTCCTCATTTTTAACCAAGCTTCACACGTTTTTACCCTTCAACCTTTACTTATCATGATTATCGCTTGTGAGTATACGGTAAGAGAAGAAAACCAGGAAGCATGTACACCCAGTTGTGAAAGTTTTAGTCTCTTCTGTTGATTTTCACAAATAGAATTGCAACTGTATCTGTGGCAAATAAATACATAAAATAAACATGTCCTTAAGCATACAGATTAAAAGCCAAGCTACTAGGGTAAGGCACTCTCAATATTAAGCATGGTATTTGGCTAGATTCCAATAAATGGGACCTTCCTACTTAGCAGCTGAAAGAATAGAACACATCAGTTCCATTGCTTATGCATGTAAAGCACAAGGGATGGGACAGCATTGGAGAAGACTTTCTTCCTGGTGTCCTATCTGGTCTTTATGTTTGGGTTGAAAATTGTCTAGTTGGTGATCACAGGTTGTGGGCTATGGCTGTTTAATCAGAAAATAAAGAGGCTTTCTATGGAATGAAAATACTGTCACTAGCTATGTGGTCTTGGGCAAATCAGGTCTTTCCCTATCAGTCGCTTTATCTGGTGAACTAAGGGATTAGAACAGAGTATCTCTCTTTTCAACTCTCATTCTTGTGGATGAAATTCTATGAGTCTGTGAATATTTGTTCTTTGTAGCATCTATAGGAGTTGTAAATGTAAGTTTGCCTCTTGAATAGATTTAGGAATTTTTAGAAAAGAAGAAAAAATGTTTAAAAGTTGATTCACAAAACAAAGGAAGAATGCTGACATTGATTGACCTCACTGAATATTTTAAATGCACCAAACATCTATAAGACAAGAGTAATTCCTGCCTTAAGGACAAATATTTGTTGATGCATACTACTATGCAAGGCCTTCCCTGATGGTTCCAGTGTAAAGAATCTGCCTGCACTATGGTAGACCCGGGTTTGATCCCTGAGTCAGGAAGATCCCCTGGAGAAGGGAATGACAACTCCTCCAGGATTCTTGCCTAGAGAATCCCATGGATGAAGGAGCGTGCAAGGTATAGTCCATGGGGTTGCAAAGAGTCAGATATGACTGAGAAACTAATACTTTCACTATGCAAATTTATTATGCAAACTACAAGACAGGTGTTCAGTCAGATATTGAGGTGCAACATGAAGCTTATAGTCTAATGTGATTTTACATATGGATAAACTGACTTTTAGATAGGTAAAGTAATTGGCACAGGTCAGGTAGGCATTGGTGAGTGAAATCAGAATTTGAACACTCATTCCTCTGGCTGCTGCAGTCAGAAGAATTCCTGGGAATTGAGACAGAAGGACCAAAAGGAGCAGTGTCTGGAGCCTGAGCCTGGATCTGAAATCTTGATATTCTTCCTCTTGACTCCACTAAAGTGAGTTCTTTGTGCTTTCCAACACTATCCCCAGCATTTGATAGCCTCTGAAAAATCTCTTTTTTCCCTTAATAATTTTTATTGAACCATCTTCTGTTAACACACACAAATCTCTTAGAAAACTGCTTCTGGAAAAGTCAAAACCAAACCTCTGAACCTGGACCTTGGGTACCGTAATTCTAAAAGCTAAAAGAGGACTTAGTCTTATGTCACATCACAGATCAAGTACTTGAAGAAATAGCGAAAAGATGGCTCTCCTGTGAATTGGAGTTCCATTCCCTAATCCCATTCCCCAACGCCCCCAGCTTCTTATTGGACTGGCCTATGGGCACCTGGCAGAGATTGTGAAGAGCGGGTTCTGTACTCCTTCCATCTTGCCTCTCCTGACCTGCAGCCTTCGGATCTCAACACAGTGATTCTGACTGGGGATTCTGTTCATTCCAAACTCAATGGACTGAAGCAGTAATGCACTGTCCTACAGTCACTCCTTGCCTGCGGTCTCTTGTAGAGATGGAGAGGGTGGTGATCTAAAGGATCCAAGGGATCAGGGTGAGGCCTGGGGGAGGTCAATTACGTGAGTTTAGACTCCATCTTATGCTAAAAGGATAAAAAGAGCTTTTGAGAAGAGCTCAAAAGCCAGGTTAGGTGACCAAATAGAGCTTCAGAACAAGGAACTAGACTAGGGATAAAGAATGTGCTTTAGGGGCAGAGTGGAAAGATAACGGCTGGAAAGCCAGCTCAGCGTACTAACCATGTGCTTTGGGTCACTGGGCATCAGTGTCTATGTCAATTGAATGGCAATAATAACACTTCCTTTGAAAGATAGTCGCTAACGAAAGTCAAGTTTGCAGTAAAAGGTTCCTGCTATTATTTTGCTGTATTTGTATTGTATTATCCCTCATGAATCAGGCAAGATTTCAGACCCAGCATGTCAGCACCACAGCCTTCTGAATATTCACTTGTTAGTGAGGGAAGAAGAAGCTTAAGTGTGAATAGAAACATGTGATTTTGTTTTATGTGTTATGTACATGTGTGTGAGGTACATATGTGTGCATGTGTGAGTGTGCACATATTCTGTGTGGACATGCAGGTGTGGGCGAGTCCCTGGGCCTGGAGACACAGCTGTATGTGGCATTCATTGACGTGACTGAGGGATTTGATAACCTCTCTACTCATGCAGCCTGCCTTGGATGTGGCAGTTTGAGGATCCCAATTATAGACTCTTGTCTCAAAACAGCCTGGAAAACAGAAAGACAAGCCGCACAAACACTGTCTCATTAGTTCAGTAAAACCTTACTAATTTACCCTAATTGTGGGGAAGGATCGTTTGCATGCGGGAAATGTCCAAAAGGGGGTTGCTTTAATAAATAGACAGGACTTATTTGTAATTAATGGTGCCACTCGCGCACAGACAATCAATGTGCTTGGTCCTTAAAAACACTTTGTTCTCGTAAGTGGATTGCACATTCCCACTGCCATCTTGAAGCTGCTAATGCAAGGGGTGACCTGGGAGCAAGGGTCTTTTATTTTCCTTCTTATTTCCAAGTAAACAACAATCTAACAGATGGCTGAGGGGATTGTACTAGGGCCACTTGCAGGAAGAAGCTAAAGACAAAGGAGAAAAGGAAAGATATACCCATCTGAATGCAGAGTTCCAAAGAATAGCAAGGAGGGATAAAAAAGCCTTCCTCAGTGATCAGTGCAAAGAAATAGAGGAAAACAATAGAATGGAAAAGACTAGAGATCTCAACAGTGGAAGTGAGAAATAGATTTAAGGGACTAGATCTGATAGACAGAGTGCCTGAAGAACTATGGACGAAGGTTCATGACATTGTACAGGAGACAGGGATCAAGACTATCCCCAAGAAAAAGAAATGCAAAAAAGTAAAATGGCTCTCTTAGGAGGCCTTACAAATAAATAGCTGTGAAAAGAAGAGAAGCGAAAAGCTAAGGAGAAAAGGAAAAATATACCCATTTGAGTGCAGAGTTTCAAAGAATAGCAAGGAGAGGTAAGAAAGCCTTCCTCAGTGACCAGTGCAAAGAGATAGAGCCAAACAACAGAATGTGAAAGACTAGAGATCCCTTCAAGAAAATTAGAGATATCAGGGAACATTTCATGCAAAGATGGGATCAATAAAGGACAGAAATAGTATGGATTTAACAGAAGGAGACGATTTTAAGACATGGCAAGAATATACAGAAGAACTATACAAAAGAGATCTTCACAACCCAGATAATCACAATGGTGTGATCACTCACCTAGAGCCAGACATCCTGGAATGTGAAGTCAAGTGGGCCTTAGGAACCATCACTACGAACAAAGATAGTGGAGGTGATGGAATTCCAGCTAAGCTGTTTCAAATCCTAAAAGATGATGCTGTGAAAGTGCTGCACTCAATATGCCAGCAAATTTGGAAAACTCAGCAGTGGCCACAGGACTGGAAAAGGTCAGTTTTCATTCCAATCCCAAAGAAAGGCAATGCCAAAGAATGCTCAAACTACTGCACAATAGCACTCATCTCACATGCTAGTAAAGTAATGCTCAAAATCCTCCAAGCCAGGCTTTAGCAATATGTGAACCGTGAACTTCCAGATGTTCAAGCTAGTTTTAGAAAATGCAGAGGAACCAGAGATCAAAACCAAAGAAAGGCAATGCCAAAGAATGCTCAAACTACCGCACAATTGTACTCATTTCACACGCTAGCAAACTAATCTCAAAATTCTCCAAGCCAGGCTTCAACAGTACCTGAACCGTGAACTTCCAGGTGTTCAAGCTGGAATTAGAAAAGCAGGAAGAACCAGAGATCAAACTGCCAACATCCACTGGATCATAGAAAAAGCAAGAGAGTTCCAGAAAAACATCTGCTTTTTGACTACACCAAAGCCTTTGACTGTGTGGATCACAACAAACTGTGGAAAATTCCAAAAGAGATGAGAATACCAGACCACCTTAGCTGCATCCTGAGAAACCTGTATGCAGGTTAAGAAGCAATAATTAGAACCAGACATGTAACAATGGACTAGCTCCAAATTGAGAAAGCAGTATGTCAAGGCTGTAATTGTCAACCAGCTTAGTTAGCTTATATGCAGAGTACATCATGCAAAATGCCAGACTGGATGAAGCATAAGCTAGAATCAAGATATGCTGATGACACCACCCTTATGGCAGAAAGTGAGGAGGAGCTAAAAAGCCTCTTGATGAAAGTGAAGGAGGAGAGCGAAAAAGTTGGTTTAAAGCTCAACATTCAGAAAACGAAGATCATGGCATCCGGTCCCATCACTTCATGGGAAATAGATGGGGAAACAGTGGAAACAGTGTCAGACTTTATTTTTGGGGGCTCCAAAATCACTGCAGATGGTGACTGCAGCCATGAAATTAGAAGACGCTTACTCCTTGGAAGAAAAGTTATGACCAACCTGGATAGTATATTCAAAAGCAGAGACATTACTTTGCCAACTAAGGTCCATCTAGTCAAGGCTATGGTTTTTCCTGTGGTCATGTATGGATGTGAAAGTTGGACTGTGAAGAAAGCTGAGCGCCGAAGAATTGATGCTTTTGAACTGTGGTGTTGGAGAAGACTCTTGAGAGTCCCTTGGACTGCAAGGAGATCCAACCAGTCCATTCTGAAGGAGATCAACCCTGGGATTTCTTTGGAAGGAATGATGCTAAAGCTGAAACTCCAGTACTTTGGCCACCTCATGCGAAGAGTTGACTCATTGGAAAAGACTCTGATGCTGGGAGGGATTGGGGGTAGGAGGAAAAGGGGACGACCGAGGATGAGATGGCTGGATGGCATCACGGGCTCAATGGACGTGAGTCTGAGTGAACTCTGGGAGACGGTGATGGACAGGGAGGCCTGGCGTGCTGCTATTCATGGGGTTGCAAAGAGTCGGACACGACTGAGCGACTGAACTGAACTGAACTGAATAAAGTATAAACCAAAAGGTTCTGTCTGTAGGGGTCTTTGGGGGAGATCCTGGGCTGTGTTTTGCATAAAGAGTGAAATTTTAGAAACTGATGACTTTGGTAGCTACACCAAACCCCAAGAGAGTTAACAGGTCCTGGCCACAGCCTCTGGTTTGTGAAGAAGTGCCCACAGTGATCTTGGGGTTTCTTTTTACTAATATCTTCTATTTATTGGATACTGTCTTAGTCAGCTTGAGATGCCGTAGAAGGGATAACTTTACCAACAGACACTTATTTCTGGAGGAAATATTTCATAGTTCTGGAGGCTGAGAAGTTGAAGATCAAGGTGCGTGCAGATATGGTTCCTGGTGAAAACCCTTTTCCTGTCTTGTAGACAGCTGCCTCGTGACTGTTTCCTCTCAGATGAAGAGAAAGCTCTGGCCTCCCTTTCACTTCTTTTATAAACATGAATCCTGTTATGAAAGGCCCACATCCATCTGAACTACGTCTCGAAGTCCCCATCCCCAGATGCCGTGACATTGGGGTTAGGACTCCGATACGTGATACGTGAGTCGAGGGGGTGACACAGACATTTACTCCATTAAGTACACTAGCCATAGGTCAAGCACGAGGCTATATGGCACATGTGTGATCTCATTTGATGTTCACAAGGCGACCATGAGGTTAAGTATATAGAGATATCCAACAGCATGATGCAACTCTCCCAGGGCCCAAGCAGGGCAACAATGGTGATAACGTTTTCTACGATTATTAAACTGCTAGTAGGAATGCCCTTTTACTAAATCCATGTCCTGCAGGCTTGGATATGCTACAGTTCACAGCATAAATACATCCCCCTTCTCTCCATGAGTACAATTCCAATTGCATTTGCTCATTTGCAGTTGGTCTGTGCCTCAGTCCTTCCTGCACAGTACTTCTTGAAGAAGTGAATTGTCCCCAGCCTTTCCCAAATTATGCAGCAGTTTTTGGAATATGTCACTTGAGCACACCCTTCTTTCCATCACTATGTGAAAGTGAAAAGTGCTCAGTCGTGTCCAACTCTTTGGGACTCCAGGGACTACACAGTCCATGGAATTCTCCAGGCCAGAATACTGGAGTGAGTACCCTATCCTGTCTCCAGGGAATCTTACCAACCCAGGAATCGAATCAGGGTCTCCTGCATTGCAGGCGGATTTTTACCAGCTAAGCTACCGGGGAAGCCCCTCCATCACTAAGGTTCCTACTTTAATAACTCCATTCCTTCTTCCCTTTTCTGATATGTTAAGGAGTGCATTCCCCTTTCCATAGTCTCTTCCTTCTGCTTCATCTCTTGTTGCCGGCAGCCCTATCACAAATACACTGATGGTAGACTTAATTATGGCCCTCAAAGATGACCGCACCCTGATCCTTGGAAATAAGGTATAAGCGATATTCTCTGGGGAAAGGAACTTTGCAGATGTGACCAAGGATCTTGAGAAGGGTATATTAATCTGGATTATCCAGAAGGGAGTGATGTATACACAAGTGTCCTGGTTGGAGGGAGGCAGGAGCATCAGAGTCAGAAGTAGGATGTACGATGCCAGGAGTAAGATGTCCGAGTGACGAGAGGAAGGAGCCACAAGCCAAGAAATTCAGGCAGCTTCTAGCACCTGGAAATACAAGAAAATGCATTTCTCCCCTTCAGTTCAGTTCAGTTCAGTTCAGTTCATTTCAGTCGCTCCGTCATGTCCAACTCTTTGCGACCCCATGAATTGCAGCATGCCAGGCCTTCCTGTCCATCACCAACTCCCGGAGTTCACCCAAAGTCATGTCCTTCTAGTCAGTGATGCCATCCAGCCATCTCATCCTGTGTGGTCCCCTTCTCCTCCTGTCCTCAATCCCTCCAAGCATCAGAGTCTTTTCCAATGAGTCAACTCTTTGCATGAGATAGCCAAAGTATTGGAGTTTCAGCTTTAGCATCATTCCTTCCAAAGAACACCCAGGACTGATCTCCTTTAGAATGCCAGACCTAATGATACTTTGATGTTACCCCTATGAGACTGCTTTTTGACCTCTGATCCCTAGAACTACAACATAATAAATCTGTGCTCTCTCAAGCCACTAAGTTTGTGATAATTCGTTACAGCAGTGATAGGAAACTAATACACTTCTTCTTCTCCATAGACTCTTCTGAAATATCTTCCAGTTAGTAAGTCTCAGTTCCTCCTGTACAGTCCTTCTTGGGTGAGTGAATCCTCTAGTCTCTGGTTGTCCCCAGTCTTGCCCAGATTATGTTACAGGTTCTGAAATATTTCACTTTAGCACCCCTTGCTTAAGTAAAGGGGAGTTTTACTTAATAACTCAACATGTTCTAAATGCTTGAAAATATTGTTTATAAGTGAAACAGAACTAAATTAAAAAATACAGTTGGCCTGAAATGACAAATTACTTAACCACCTTTTGTCTAAATGACTCTCATATGTTGTTTCAACTCACATTCAGCCAGTGAAATTGATCCTCAGATAAAATATGAGCATTTTTTTTATCAAAGTCTCCCAAATGTCTAGCATGTGATACCAGACATGTAGCACATCAGGAATATCAATTTGTTGAATGGTTTCATGTAATATTTTGAAATAGAGATCTTATTCCATTTAAGACTCTAAAATCTAAATAAGGAAATATGCCAGTTGTTCTCAGTGTGAGTACCGTGATGTGTCTTACTTGGTTTTGGAATTTCAGCCACTCTGACTACCAAATTCAGGAAGCAGTTAGCTAACTATATCAAAGTGGAGGTTATAGGTCTGTACCATGCAACTCATGTAGAACCACAAAAAAAATCTTCTCAACACAAATAAGTTGGATTTGAAGTTTAAACGTTATTTTTATTAAAGGATTGTATCTAATGAGTTGAAGCAGGACCTATGTTTTATCAATCAGAAGGGATTGCAGTTGGAAATCTAAATTAACTGGATCATGTTTCTGATTTACATCGATGATATTTTGGAGCTCCTTACAGACTAGTATCGGTGGATTATCCAGCTACTTGCCCTTAATCTGTCTTTGAATCCCAAATATTTATAAAAAATATAATAATAATCCTCATATATGAGCCAGGAAAAGAAAGGCTTCATCAGGAAGCACTTAGTGTTATTTCATGTGCTGAAGAAATAGAACGACTTTCTTTTTATCCATTCAAAGTTCTTTGAATTTAATTCAAAATGTCCACTTCTATACCAGCATTCTTCTACTCTCCAGGTTATCAATGAGATTTTGAAAATTTGCTATTATCTGAAAAGGAGAGAAAAAGGTAAAGCCTTTGTTCTGAGAGCTACAAGACAGGGTTTCTGGTATTGCTTTGGTGAGTAACTTGCTCATTTGTGGCAAGATACAGAGAGAGAAACTGGAGAAGAAATGGCAATCCACTCCAGCGCTCTTGCCTGGAGAATCCCATGGACAGAGGAGGCTGATAGGCTACAGTCCATGGGATTGCGAAGAGTCGGACACGACTGAGCGATGCCACTTCCACTTTCCCAGAGAGAAACAGGAGGACGAGTGCCAGTGTGTGTGGGTGCTTGCCTAACCTTGTCTCCGAATTTCATAATCTTTGGGTAAAATCTTCATGGCTAAGGAAAGTATTCCTGGAGTCCAATGGACTCATGTTCATTTCAATTTCAGGATAGCCTGCTTAATAGCTGAGTAGATTTGGATAAATTATTTAACCTGTCTAAGCCTCAGATTTTATTTATAAATCAAATTAAAGGCAATGATGGAAAGCGTTTACCCATGCATTGAAACACTGATTGAGTCCTCATTACGTCTTTTAAATACTGTGTTAGGCTCTTCACTTAGAGGAAGGACTATTATTTGGTCTCCTGGGATTAACATACAAATTAATGAGAAAATTCTTGGGGGTGTCTTAACACAATTCTTGGAATCTAGTCAGGGAAGGCAATGGCACCCCACCCCAGTACTCTTGCCTGGAAAATCCAATGGACGGAGGAGCCTGGTGGGCTGCAGTCCATGGGGTCGCTAACAGTCGGACAGACTGAGCGACTTCACTTTCACTTTTCTCTTTCATGCATTGGAGAAGGAAATGGCAACCCACTCCAGTGTTCTTGCCTGGAGAATCCCAGGGATGGGGGAGCCTGG
>SJYX01022801.1:122741-139101 GCA_006410675.1 Oreotragus oreotragus
AAATTTTTGGTAGAATTCAGCTGTGAAGCCGTCTGGACCTGGGCTTTTGTTTGCTGGAAGATTTCTGATTACAGTTTCAATTTCCGTGCTTGTGATGGGTCTGTTAAGATTTTCTATTTCTTCCTGGTTCAGTTTTGGAAAGTTGTATTTTTCTAAGAATTTGTCCATTTCTTCCACGTTGTCCAATTTATTGGCATATAATTGCTGATAGTAGTCTCTTATGATTCTTTGTATTTCTGTGTTGTCTGTTGTGATCTCTCCATTTTCATTTCTGATTTTATTGATTTGATTTTTCTCCCTTTGTTTCTTGATGAGTCTGGCTAATGGTTTGTCAATTTTATTTATCTTTTCAAAAAACCAGCTTTTGGCTTTGTTGATTTTTGCTATGGTCTCTTTTGTTTCTTTTGCATTTATTTCTGCCCTAATTTTTAAGATTTCTTTCCTTCTACTAACTCTGGGGTTCTCCATTTCTTCCTTTTCTAGTTGCTTTAGGTGTAGAGTTAGGTTATTTATTTGACTTTTTTCTTGTTTCCTGAGGTATGCCTGTATTGCTATGAACTTTCCTCTTAGCACTGCTTTCAGACTCTTTTCAAATGAGTTAGCTTTTTGCATCAGGGTGTCAAAGTATTGGACTATCAGCTTCAACATGAGTCCTTCCAATGAACACCCAGGACTGATCTCCTTTAGGATGGACTGGTTGGATCTCCTTGCAGTCCAAGGGACTCTCAAGAGTCTTCTCCAACATCACAGTTCAAAAGCATCAATTCTTCTGCACTCAGCTTTCTTTATAGTCCAACTCTCACATCCATACATGACCATGGGAAAAACTGCATTGTCAGCAGACACTGTATCATCTGAGCCACCAAGGAAGTACCAGGGAAGACTTAGTCAGTTGCTAAGTCATGTCCAACTCTTAGTGACCCCATGGACTGAAGCAGGCCAGGCTTCCCTGTCCTTCATCATCTCTTGGAGTTTTCTCAAACTCATGTCCTTTGAGTCAGTGATGCCATTCAGCCATCTCACCCTCTGTCACCCCCTTCTCCTCCTGCCTTCAATCTTTCCCAGTGTCAGGGTCTTTTCCAGTGAGTCAGCTCTTCACATCAGGTAGCCAAAGTATTAGAGCTTTAGCCTCTGTATCAGTCCTTCAAATGTCTATTCAGGGTTTATTTTCATTAGTATTGATTACACAAAGTTCAAAGAACCAGATTTTGCTCATCATCTTGGTAAACCCTCCTCAAGTAAGTCGGTGTCTCACCTAAGGAGGTAAGGTATTTAGCACAAATGTTTTACTTTTGTCCTTTGGGGCCTCAGCCAAAGAAACAAAGAATCCATTTTAGCTTCCTATTAAATGCATTACTTGATAAAAGGAAAATAAATGTTCCTTAGACTCAGTATTCTATCTCTTATTCAGGTCAGTTTGGTATGCACATTAGAGACAACTGTGATATAGTAGTTGATTACACCCTAACTTGAAACCGTGAACTTCCAGATGTCCAAGCTGGATTTAGAAAAGGCAGAGGAACCAGAGATCAAATTGCCAACATTGCTGGATCATCAAAAAAAACAAGAAAGTTCCAGAAAAACATCTATTTCTGCTTTATTGACTATGCCAAAGCCTTTGACTCTGTGGATCACAATAAACTGTGGAAAATTCTGAAAGAGATGGGAATACCAGACCACCTAACCAGCCTCTTGACAAACCTATATGCAGGTCAAGAAGCAACAGTTAGAACTGGACATGGAACAACAGACTGGTTCCAAATAGGAAAAGGAGTATGTCAAGGCTGGATATTGTCATCCTGCTTATTTAACTTATATGCAGTGTACATCATGAGAAGCTGGACTGAAANGGTCAGGAAGCAACAGTTAGAACTGGACATGGAACAACAGACTGGTTCCAAATAGGAAAAGGAGTATGTCAAGGCTGGATATTGTCATCCTGCTTATTTAACTTATATGCAGTGTACATCATGAGAAGCTGGACTGAAAGAAACACAAGCTGGAATCAAGATTGCTGGGAGAAATACCAATAACCTCAGATATGCAGATGACACCACCCTTATGGCAGAAAGTGAAGAGGAACTAAAAAGCCTCTTGATGAAAGTGAAAGAGGAGAGTGAAAAAGTTGACTTAAAGATCAACATTCAGAAAACGAAGATCATGGCATCTAGTCCCATCACTTCATGGGAAATAGTTGGAGAAACAGTGGAAAGTGTCAGACTTTATTTTTGGGGCTCCAAAATCACTGCAGATGGTGACTGCAGCCATGAAATTAAAAAATGTTTACTCCTTGGAAGGAAAGTTATGACCAACTTAGAGAGCATATTCAAAAGTAGAGACATTACTTTGCCAACAAAAGTATATCTAGTCAAGGCTAGGTTTTTCCAGTGGTTGTGTATGGATGTGAGAATTGGACTGTGAAGAAAGCTGAGCACTGAAGAATTGATCCCTTTGAACTGTTGTGTTGGAGAAAACTCTTGAGAGTCCCTTGGACTGCAAGGAGATCCAACCAGTCCATTAGAAAGGAGATCAGCCCTGGGATTTCTTTGGAAGGAATGATGCTAAAGCTGAAACTCCAGTACTTTGGCCACCTTATGTGAAGAGTTGACTCATTGGAAAAGACTTTGAGGCTGGGAGGGATTGGGGGCAGGAGGAGAAGGGGCTGACACAGGATGAGATGGCTGGATGGCATCACTGACTTGATGGATGTGAGTTTGAGTGAACTTCGGGAGTTGGTGATGGACAGGGAGACCTGGCGTGCTGCAATTCATGGGGTTGCAAAGAGTCGGGCACGACTGAGTGACTGAACTGAACTGAACTGAAGTTAAAACCAGACTTCTCTAAAAGCAAGGCTGTTTCCTGAAAGAATTTGGGGCCTTGCAAGACAAGGAGTTTCTACAGACCTATCTCTGAAGGTTCATTCCACAGTCTGTTTAAGTTAGCAGGGACTGAATTTCCAGCCATGGATGAATCATTGTGGTTTTGACACCCTGAAAAAATAGTATTGGTATTTGTTTAAAAAATATCCTGTCTTTAAATGTCTATAATTTTATCTTGGGCAGATGCCCACATAAAAATCTTTTAATGATCATTATTTCTGAGAATGTGGGTTTAGCTCGAGAAAAATATTCTTACAAAGAAAAATATTCAACTTTGCTAATCTATAACTTCTGGGGCCTTTTATACTAAAAAAGATTAAATAGCAGTATCACTAAACATGGTAATTCAGAACAGATTAAAAATAAAAATACAAATGGTTGAAAATAAGGGCAATAATATTGGATAACTCTATGATTATAGTGATATCATTGTATGTATTTATGGTCAAATAAATATGGTCTAATTATCGTGACTTCATCTTCTCCTGGCACAGGATAATTTCTGTCAACTCACTAAAAATGTGATAACTACATGAGAGGAACGTAACGGCTGAGAAGGCTAAACAGAGAAGTAATGTTAGGCAGCAATGCTTGAAGTTAAATCCTGTAATTATTTACCCTGCAACCTCTGGCAATGCTTAGGACTCACTAATATATTCCAGTATGAGTCACCATGGTTCCTACCAACAGTTACTGATGAACTGATGGTGGATTAGCTTCAAGGCAAGCAAAAGGGAGAGGTTCCACAAGACATCACTCTAAAAGTGAGAGTCCTTGGGGACTTCCCTTGTGGTCTAGTGAGTAAGACTCTACGCTCCCAGTGTAGGGGATGTGGGTTCAATTCCTGGTCAGGGAACTAAGATCCTACCTACTGTGCAGTGCAGTCAAATAATAATAATAGTAATAATAATAAGATAATTTTTTTTAAAAGGTTATTTACTACGGACCAAGAGTATGCAAACTATGGTGTCCCGTGTTAGTGGGTAATGATAGAGGGATGATAGAAAATATATTCCTGGTACTAACACAATTTATATACCATTTATTGGGGGGATATAGAGATGCACAAAAATAATCTCAAATAATAAACAAGCTGCTAGAGGGTAGACTGTAGCCAATCTGAGGCTGGAATTGTTAATTCTGTTAGAAGTATAGACAGATTTTAAGCCCCCATTTCAGAGTCTCAGCGAAAATTAGAGTCCTGGCTACCTCTGAATATAGTTATGTGACAGGTCTAAACAGATCATGGGATTGGGCATATAAGGACTTCTCCTAACCAGACAGCATTTCATAAGAAACTCCTTTACTTGGTATATAAAACTAAGATGCAAAGACTTAAAAGACTATCCATTTGATTTGTTAATTCCAGGTCAAGAAACTCTATTTCACCAAATAAGAAATGGTGTGCTTAGTACAAAAATTCATTTATTTTTCTTAAAAGAGAATTAAATGCACATAATGCACACACAGATTGACCTTCAAACAATCTATATAATGGATTTCTAGTTTCTGGGCAGGCCACTTAACCTCTCAATCTCTATTTATTTATCATTAAAATAAGCAATTATAAGGATTTGTATAACACTTTAAAAGTACTTATTATACTGCTTAACCAGTGGGGGAAAAAAAACCTAGTATTTGTTGATCAAATTGAAAATAGAATGGCAAGTTTGTATTTTATTCAAATTTAAAACATATACTGATTTCAGTTCAGTTCAATTCAGTTCAGTCACTCAGTTGTGTCCAACTTTTTGTGACCCCATGAAGTGCAGCACGCCAGACTGACTGATTTAGTCATTCATAAATATTCTTCAAGGTTGGTTATTGCTAGATACTCTTTTAGATTTTAGGGATTTGGAGATGATAAACTGACATAGTCCTCACGGGTCTTATATATATACTAGTTGGGGAAAACATAACACCAACAAAAAACACTAGCGTGATATAGATAAGAAAACGCAACAAATTTACAATGGCTAAACCTGACATAAATAATTTTGAGCATATTGTTCTGTAACTATTCTGAAGAATACTATTAATTGGAAGTTCTTCTTCATTAAAATGTTGAAAAATCCTTGAAAGTGAAAGTGAAGTCGCTCAGTCGTGTTTGACTCTTTGTGACCCCATGGACTGTAGCCTACCAGACTCCTCCATCCATGGGATTCTCCAGGCAAGAATACTGGAGTGGGCTGCCATTTCCTTCTCCAGAGGATCTTCCTGACCCAGGGATCAAACCCAGGTCCCCCGCATTGCAGGCAGACGCTTTACCCTCCTAGTTAGGGGTATGTTGGGAATCATAGGTTAGGCTATGGTGTTTCTGGCCAAGAGTTCCTTCTTCTTTCATTGGACTTGTTCTCCACCTGCATGCTTCAATTTCATGCTGTGTCCTAGTTGTCATTTCCTGTTATCAGAGCTAAAAGGCTAATTACACTGGCCTCCACTTGTTTGAATGGCAACCCACTCCAGTGTTCTTGCCTGGAGAATCCCAGAGACAGAGGAGCTTGATAGGCTCTCATCTATGGGGTCGCACAGAGTCAAACACGACTGAAGTGACTTAGCAGCAGCAGCAGCCACTTGTTTGAAGCTCAGACTTCAGCATAAAAGAAATAGTTTCCAGATATCATAGATTATGTTACTATTTTCCCACTAGCCTACCTTTTTATGTCCTCAAGTCCTGGTGGCAGAATCTGGGGCGGTCACCGCTCCTCTCTGACATCTTTGAAAACCGTGCTGAGAGGGGGCGATTTCATAGTCCTCCTTGTATTCACAAAGCAAATCAACATTTATATTTCCAGCTCAATGTTCATTACCATTTGTCCACCATAACTTGCAAGACTTTTATGCCCTAAGTTGCTTCAAATCCCACCCCAGTAAACCCCAAACCCAGCTATTGCATTTTAAAGCTGCCATTTGAAAATAAAACCTTACCTGTGTAGGCATTTTACATTTAAAAATCACATATTCATGACATGTTAATAGGTATGCATCTCTGTCACATTGAATAATATCCTAATTCTGGCTCCTGGTGTCAGAACGTGATATAAATCTATGGTCCAAACAGATATAGAAACACCTGATAACTTTGGCAAAATATTTTGTTAAAACTAGCATCCAGTAAGATATGTCGAAAGAAGAGTAAGTCTAGCTCAAGGACACTTGTGATGGCTCTCCTTTGGCAGGTGAGAATCACTGCACAAGCCGGATTAAGAAATGTGGTCACAGCGCCAGTTTCCTTCCTTTGTCGTCTAGTCTGTCTCCTGACTCCAACCTTACCCATCAGTGATAGGTGCTCTATCTTACAGCCGTTATTTTTCTTTCTAACAATGTATTAGTCCAACCCTTCACAATGTTGGAGAAAGTTTCACACTGCAGCATACTTAAATTTTTAACATCTTTGAANTCCTTTGTCGTCTAGTCTGTCTCCTGACTCCAACCTTACCCATCAGTGATAGGTGCTCTATCTTACAGCTGTTATTTTTCTTTCTAACAATGTATTAGTCCAACCCTTCACAATGTTGGAGAAAGTTTCACTGCAGCATACTTAAATTTTTAACATCTTTGAAGACGAGTGCTCCAGGTTAAGCTGAAATCGCTGAACTGGCTTTGTGACAGTTCCCGGTGACCCGTCCATGTGGCTTATAACACGCAGTCAGTGTAATGGTACAGTTATTTGAGCTCTGTGTTTCTACACTTGGAGAATGACACATACAAAGATCAAAAGAAAATTGTTCCCTAAATCCATGGTTGGTGGCTGGAACATATCACGGAAATGCTGAAGTGGAAGGGGAGTGACCGGTCTCGGCAACTGAAAGGAAGTGAAGTGATCTGCTCACAGAACCGACTAGCAGGAAAGCCGCAGTCTTGCTCACCCACGTTGCAGGCTCATTCTGCTCCAGAAGAATAATTGCCCATACAGGTCACCCAGTGTTCCTATGAGATCTGTTGCTTGTTGAGTTTATGAAATGTGTCTGTGCGTTTGCCATCATTGACTTCTTTTGCTCGACTGATCAGCTCTGCTCTCAGGGAATTCTCTGAGGCCACTCTTCATTAAGAAAAGTCTACTTGGAAGGCTAGAATTAACTATTTCCGTCCACCTCTATTTCCTTTTTTTTTTTCCCCTGTCAAATAAAGCTTGAGTATGTTGGTCCTTATTTGAAATCTCTGTAGCAACTCCCCAACATAAAGGTCAGAGAACATGAACTGGATATTCAAGGCTCTCTAATTTCTAGTTTCATGAAAATGTCATTTTCTTCTATTGTGTATAAAACCCCGTGTTTTCCTGAGCCTAACAGAAAATTTTCATACATTCTGTTTTATTTCTGGCTTTCCTCTTCTTATTTCCTGCAAGGTCTAGTTCTACACCACCCTCTGGGCCAAGCCTTTCATAAATGGTTATTAGCTTTTCTGTATTTCTATAGTCCATGCCTATATTACCCAATGTTTTTCAGTTGACTGTGGTCATTAGCCTACTGATTCATTTCCCCCACTGTGCTGTGAAATCTCCCAAGAGCTAACAAGTTTGTCTTCTGCTTTGATTGCCTGTATTTCATGCAGTGCCTGTTTTTTCCCTGACACTCTCCCCTTAATACTCTCTTTAAAAAATTTCTATCACCTGAGAACTACATTAAGTCCCTAGGTATACAGTCATAGTCATCTATCACACACACACACACACACACACACACACACACACGACCACACGTGCACACCGAGTGGCAGAAAGTTAATGCAAGTGGAAACGAAACTATTTAGAATCTTGAGAAAAATGTCTACAACTTTTGTTTGCAATGTGTTTCAAATAAAACCCAATCGTGTAACTGTTAGAGATATAATTCTAGGTTATAAATCAGGAGAAAGATTTTTAGAATGTTCATTTTTAAAAAACTCGGTGTGCGTGTGTGTGCGTGTGTGTGTGTGTGTGTGTGTGTGTGCGTGTTTAACAGTTTTTTCTGTTTATTCAGGGCTGTGCTGGGTCTTCGTTGCTGCTTGGGTTCTGCTCTAGTTGCAACGAGCAGGGCTACTCTTCCTTGCGGTGCTCGGGTATCTCACTGAAGTAGCGTCTCTTGCTGCAGAGCCCTGGCTTTAGGGCATGTGGGCTTCGGAATTGCAGGTCCCAGATTCTAGAGCACAGGCATAACAGCTGTGGTCCATGGGCTTAGTTGCTCCGTGGCATGTGGGATATTCCTGGATCATGGGTCAAACTGGTGTCTCTTTCTTTGGCCGGCTGATTCTTTACCACTGAGCCTCCAGAGGAGCCCCAGAATATGCATTTTCAAAACAATTTCAGTGACAGAGCCATACAGCTTTGGTTTTTATAATGAATATCCCAAAGCATACAGTTAGCTGCTTTGCCCTTAGTGGCAATACATTGTACCCTTCCATTAATACACACATTACAGCAAAAACATTTGGCAGAATATGGTCCAGCAATAATAATAATTTGCACTTATAGCTCAAAACTAATAGCTCAGAGCACTTCACAATGTGCTGTTTAATTTCTGCTCATCACCATATGCTACTTACTTCATCTTCATTTATCCTGCAAGGTATGTGAGTATATGACGTTCATTAAAATAATAAAAATAAATGAAATGTTTAATATGAAAAATAAAACTGAATGGGTTTCTTTATATATATATATATATATATATATATATATATATATATGTCTAGATTAACTGGAGAGCTTGTGATAGGCCGGAAAGCATAAGGAATATTTGCTTGTAATTTCTCTGAGCTCTAACATCACCTGAAGCTGAGTGGTAAAAGGTTCTTGTGGATGAAATGCGAATTTGAGTAACTGACTTTTATCCAGGGTTTGAGAGTCAAGTTGTGGTGAACGATCGAGGAGACTTTCATGCCTTCAGATTTTCCTTGCTAACCTTAGCAATTAGCACCCACGGAAGAGGGAAGCAGAGTTACTTGTAACAACTGGTCTGAAGATGCGCTGTAGACCAGGGGTCCCTAACATCTGGGACCTAATGCCCGATGATCTGAGGAGGAGCTGAGGCAATAATGATAAGAATAAAGTCCACGATAAATGCAATGTACTTGAATCATTCGCAAACTATTCCCCCACCCTGATTCATGGAAAAATAGTCTTGCATGAAGCTGGTCACTGGTGCCAAAAAGTCTGGGGACCTCTGCTCTAGAGGGTTAGAAGACATCACTAAATCTCAGTCTTCTTTCAGAGGATCTCTGGAGGGACGGGTGCTTCCTCAGTCTGTACCTGGGTTTTGATTATACCTACATACAGAAATCCAGGATTTTTGCTACGCTCACCTTCTTTGGGTTTCTTCTCTCAGCATCCTACAGCAAACTTAGTGAAGACAGAGTGTAGATCTTGGTTGTTTGCTAAGATCTGAAAATGAGTCATTTAAAATGATTTTGTTCAATTTTCTAGTTGTTTTATGGTGGGGAAGTATTTTCGTTCTTGCTACTCCCTGGCTATAAGTGGAAGTCAACTTCTTTTAATACACATGCATTTATTCAGATGTTCTTTCTTATGTGTTAGGTTTGGCAGATTATGCTTTGCAAGAAGTTTTTTTCATCCAGGTTGTCAAGTTTATTTTTGTGTCATATTTCTTTGCATCCTGTTATTATCTTCTTAGTGTAGCTCCTGGGAGTACCCCTTTTTCTTTCCTAATATTTGTCATTTGCACCTTCTCTTATTCCTTGATCAGTAGTAGGGTCAGAGGTCTACTAGCTTTGGCTCTGGTAATCTGGGCCTTCATAGTTCTCTTTTCTGTTTCAGAAAGACATGTTCTTTGGCTAAACCCAGCTCTGAGGGGCTTCCCTCATAGCTCAGCTGGTAAAGAATCACCTGCAATGCAGGAGACCCCAGTTCGATTCCTGGTTGGGAAGATCCGCTGGAGAGGGGATAGGTTACCCACTCCAGTATTCTTGGGCTTCCCTGTTGGCTCAGCTGGTAAAGAATCTGCCTGCAATGTGGGAGACCTGGGCTTAATCCCTGGGTTGGGAAGATCTCCTGGAGAAGGGAACAGCTACCCACTCCAGTATTCTGGCCTGGAGAATTCCATGGAGTGTATAGTCCATGGGGTTGCAAAGGGTGTGATGTGACTGAGCAACTTTCACTTTGGCTAAACTCAAAGTCAAGGAGGAAAAAATGAAGGGGAGCAATGTGAATGAATGTCCTCTGGTGTCCTGCTTAAACCAAACTCTATTTATCATCTCCACTGACTTGTATATGTGCACCTCTTGACCACACAGTGGGACTGCCTTATTTCTCATTTTCCTTACTAACAATTTGAGATTATAGAGGAAAAATACAACTAAACTTGATGGAAGTGATTAAGGCCGAGAATTCTATGCTGAATCAAAATCCTCCCACACAGCAAGCTTTCTTGGGCGTAAGCACAAGTCTGCCACCAATTTCGTCCCCTTCTTTTCATCCACAACACTCTTCCCCACCCACCTCTGCCCCCCAGTTTTCAAGCCCAAACTTCCAGTGACATCTGACTAGTTTATTATTATTATTATTGTGGTAAGAACACTTGATATGACATTTACCTTAACAAAATTTTGTGTGCAATACAGCTTCAATAATTACAAGAAAAAATTTGTCTAGTAGATCTCTTGAACTTCTTCATCTTTCATAACTGGAAATTTTGTACCCGTTGAACAGGAACTCCCCAATTCCTTCACATCTTAGACCCTGGAAACAAGCATTCTACTCTCTGTTTCATGAGTTTGACTATTTAGAGACCTTATCTAAGTGGAATCTTCCAGAGTTTGTCCTCTTGTAGCTAGCTATTTTTAGAATAATGACCTGCCCAGGCTCATCAACATCGTTGTACCTGGCAGGATTTTCTTCTTTTTAAAGGTTGAATAATATTCTGTTGTATTGTATTATATTCTGTCTCTATGTATGTATGTATGGCATATATATATATATTTCCTTATCCACTCAGGGTTGGATATTTCTGCTATATCCGTACTTGCTGCACTCAGCAGGGCTATGTGAAATCGGGAGAAGAATCCTGAGTATTCATTGGCACTTTTATGCAGGACAATCTAGTTCACTACTTCTATTGTTATTTACAATCTGTGTCTACAGAATTTTCTCAACCAAAATGTTCCAAACCCTGTATGTGAGATAGCAAAAGAGACACAGATGTATAGAACAGTCTTTTGGACTCTGTGGGAGAGGGAGAGGGTGGGATGATTTGGGAGGATGGCATTGAAACATGTATAATATCATATATGAAACGAATTGCCAGTCCGGGTTTGATGCATGATACTGGATGCTTGGGGCTGGTGCACTGGGATGACCCAGAGGGATGGTACAGGGAGGGAGGAGGAATGGGGGTTCAGGATGGGGAACACGTGTACACCTGTGGTGGATTCATATTGATGTATGGCAAAATCAATACAATACTGTAAAGTAATTAGCCTCCAATTAAAATAAATGTATATGTATAAAAAAAGGCTCACTGAGCATTTCCTCAAATGAGGGCTATCTACCTCAGAAATGTATTCTACAAATATGAATTATGAAATTTTGTTTCAAAACATTAGTTTGTATTCTATTCTAAACAAATCGGTTCTGGTTCTGTTTCTTTCTCTCTTCAAATTTCTTAGTATCCCTTTCTCTTATTCACATATATGCACACATGCACAAATACACACGCAGACAAACTCTTCAAGTATGACATACGCATTGATGATATATTGATGTCCATACATTTATCTCAACATCTTTCAATAGAATACATTTGGAAAGATACACTTATAATTTTAACAGTGACTTCTTGGCAGAATGGCTATGTGGGAGGTGACGAGGGGGAAGTAATCTTACACACTGTTATTTTCTTTAATTTTCCCCCCCTGAACTTATAATACTATTTTTTCCACTTAAAATAAGCATATTAAAAAACCCATCCTTATTATGTGCTCTTTTTAAAATCTTTTTCTTCTTTCCCTATTGTGAAAGAACGTATTGATAGTTTAAGATTTTATATTATCCTATTCCTGAAATTATTTTCCTGTCCTGTGTTTTGCCAATTGTCTGTGCATGTGCTAAGTTGCTTTTTTTGCAACCGTGTGAACTGTAGCCCACCAGGCTGCTCTGTCCCTGGGATTCTCCAGGCAAGATTACTGGAGGGGGTTGCCATGCCCTGCTCCAGGGGGTCTTCCCAGTCCAGCATTGAACCCACGTTTCTTATATCTTCTGCACTGGCAGGCAGATTCTTTACCACTGGTATCACCTGGATTGCCTGTTTAAGTAATAATTCATTTTGGCTTTTTCTTAATGTAATACACAGTCCTAAATCCACTGAGCTCCTAGTTTACCTCAGGATGAAGTGTTTAAAAATAAGCCTATTTGCTTGCAGAAAGTCCAGAAATACCAAAACAATCTGTTCCTTCCTGAGCATAAATACGAGTAATAAATTCCTTTCAATTGGATTAGTCATTGGGTTGAAATATCTATACATATATATATAAAAGGAGTATATTGCTTTGCAGTGTTTCATTAGCTTCTGTTGTACAACAAAATGATTATATATATGTACATATACACACATATACATGAAGCCCCTCCTTCTGGAGTCTCCCTTCCACCCCCATCTTACTCCTCTGGGTCCTCACAGAGCACCAAGCTGGGCTCCCTGGGCTGTAAAGGAGCTTCCCACCAGCTGTTTGTCTTACCCAATGACGTCATCACAGAGCACCAGGCTGAGCCCCCTGAGCTATAAAGTAGCTTCCCATCAGCTGTCTTACCCATTGACGTCATCACAGAGCACCAGGCTGAGCCCCCTGAGCTATAAAGTAGCTTCCCATCAGCTGTCTTACCCATTGACGTCATCACAGAGCACCAGGCTGAGCCCCCTGAGCTATAAAGTAGCTTCCCATCAGCTGTCTTACCCATTGACGTCATCACAGAGCACCAGGCTGAGCCCCCTGAGCTATAAAGTAGCTTCCCATCAGCTGTCTTACCCATTGACGTCATCACAGAGCACCAGGCTGAGCCCCCTGAGCTATAAAGTAGCTTCCCATCAGCTGTCTTACCCATTGACGTCATCACAGAGCACCAGGCTGAGCCCCCTGAGCTATAAAGTAGCTTCCCATCAGCTGTCTTACCCATTGACGTCATCACAGAGCACCAGGCTGAGCCCCCTGAGCTATAAAGTAGCTTCCCATCAGCTGTCTTACCCATTGACGTCATCACAGAGCACCAGGCTGAGCCCCCTGAGCTATAAAGTAGCTTCCCATCAGCTGTCTTACCCATTGACGTCATCACAGAGCACCAGGCTGAGCCCCCTGAGCTATAAAGTAGCTTCCCATCAGCTGTCTTACCCATTGACGTCATCACAGAGCACCAGGCTGAGCCCCCTGAGCTATAAAGTAGCTTCCCATCAGCTGTCTTACCCATTGACGTCATCACAGAGCACCAGGCTGAGCCCCCTGAGCTATAAAGTAGCTTCCCATCAGCTGTCTTACCCATTGACGTCATCACAGAGCACCAGGCTGAGCCCCCTGAGCTATAAAGTAGCTTCCCATCAGCTGTCTTACCCATTGACGTCATCACAGAGCACCAGGCTGAGCCCCCTGAGCTATAAAGTAGCTTCCCATCAGCTGTCTTACCCATTGACGTCATCACAGAGCACCAGGCTGAGCCCCCTGAGCTATAAAGTAGCTTCCCATCAGCTGTCTTACCCATTGACGTCATCACAGAGCACCAGGCTGAGCCCCCTGAGCTATAAAGTAGCTTCCCATCAGCTGTCTTACCCATTGACGTCATCACAGAGCACCAGGCTGAGCCCCCTGAGCTGGAATGTAGCTTCCCACTAGCTGTCTGTTTTACCCATTGACGTCATCGCAGAGCACCAGGCTGAGCCCCCTGAGCTGGAATGTAGCTTCCCACTAGCTGTCTGTTTTACCCATTGACGTCATCACAGAGTGCCAGGCTGTGCCCCCTGAGCTGTAAAGTAGCTTCCCACTAGCTGTCGGTCTTACTCATTGACGTGTATACACGTCAGTCTTAATCTCCGAGTTCATCCCACCTCCCCTTCCACTGTTGCGTCCATGTATTACTTCTCTACTTTGCATCGCTATCCCTGCCCTGCAAATAGGTTAATCTGTACCATTTTTTCTAAATTTCACATATAGAGTGAAATATGTCTGAATGAGAAAAACAAATATTGTATATTAATGCATATATGTGGAATATTTATATTTAGCAATCAAATTCCTAGATTTTGATGAACCGGATCAACTGTATGCTTTAAGACCATGAGAAAATAATTATTATATAAGCAATGTCACTGTTACCATAGTAATGAAATAGAAGAAGCTCACTTTATGTTCAATGTGGAATCTTAAAATAAAAAACAATCCCAAATGTCTATACTTAGGAGAAGGGCAGCAACAGCTCCTGTTCTAGTCTTTGGATTTCAATTATTATGACACTATTTGTTTTAAGCAAATTTCTCTAAGCTCAAAAAAAAAAAAAATTAGGAAACAATACCTTGTAATAATAATTTTTAAATTTCCCATATAGCTGTTATTTCTTTTAAGTCTATCCCACACTATGTTGGAAACCATGGATGAAAAATATAAGATATAATGCCCCAAATCAAGAAGATGATTGTCTAAACTGTGGGATTCCTACACGATTATATGCATGTCTGTATGTTAGTCACTCAGTCGTATCCAACTCTTTGTAAGCTCATGGACTATGGCTCACCAGCCTCCTTTTTCCATGGTGTTATCCAGGCAAGAATACTGGAGTTTGTTGCTCTTCCCTATCCATGGCATCTTCCCGATCCAGGGATAGAACCCAATTATATGTAGTATACACACAGTTAGTTTAAAAAAAAAAAAAAACTCAATATTACATTGAATTTTCATTCTAAATTATGTGATGCAAATAAATGAGCTGTGAAGAAACAGGGATTTGGGTAGTATGGAATATTTTATAAATCTTTAGTTGAAACTGTGAGGAGTTTTGATAAGGTATTATGGGTATTTAATTCATTGGAGACACAAATTCAGTTCAATTTAGTCATTTAGTCATGTCCAACTCGGCAACCCTATGGACTGCAGCATGCCAGGCCTCCTTGTCCATCACCAGCTCCTGAAGTTAGTCAAACTCATGTCCATTGAGTTGGAGACATGCATTAAACACTTTATTATGATCTATATATTCAGTAGGTCGGTTTCCCAGGTGGCCATGGGGTAAAGAATCCGCTTGCAATGCAGGAGACTTAAGAGACACAGGTCTGATCCCTGGGTCAGGAAGATTCCCCTGGAGAAGAAAATGGCAACACACTGCAGTTTTCTAGTCTGGGAAACCCCATGGACAGAGGAATCTGGCAGGTTACAGTCCACGGGGTCACAAAGAGTCAGACACGACTAGAGCATGGAGAGAGCTATGTAGTCAGCAGGTACTTTGGGGAGTACACAGATGAATAAAACAGGCTTTCTGCGTGTACATGCTTTTCAGTTTAGTGGCACATGTAGACGTATAGGTAATTACAGAGCGATAATGCAATGAGTAGCACGACATCAAGAGAACCAGGACACTAGGGAAGCGAAGTATTTAATTCCCACCGGGGAATAAAAGAACACTTATCAGAGAAGCATATATGAATTTGTTATTGAGATATTGATAGGAGTTCAATAGCAAGAATTAATGAAAGGTAGGAAGGAAGAATGGAGAAGAAAATGGCAAACTAAAAGTTGATGAAAAGGGAAGAAAAGCTGAAAAGAGTGACAAAGAAGGAAAGAAATGGAAGAAGGAGGAAGTGGGCAGCAGTGTTTCTTGACCCAGAGAAGCTATTAGTAGCTTAAAGACTGTTAGTTCTGTTGATTTCTTCAGTTTTAATAAAATGATGGAAACCAAGCTGTACTTGGTAGCATTGAAGAATTCATGCTTTTGAGTACTGGAGAAGATTCTTGAGAGTCCCATGGATTTCAGGAAGATCAAACCAGTCAATCCTACAGGAAGTAACAGTCTGTTTTGTGTCTGGATGAAGTAGGAAAGAACCTGAAGTTGAGGCAAATTAATCAGAAACACCCTCTTCTACCAATATTACTGGACTCAGGTCACACTGGATTTTTGTCTGTCCCCTGAAAGCACCAAGTACATTCCCAATCTTAAGTCTTGTTCCAATTATCTCCTCTGCCTGGAACAGTCTTTCTCAAGAGTTTTTATTGCTGATTCTTTCTTATTATTCAAGTTCAGTTTAGTCACTCAGTCGTGTCCGACTCTTTGCGACCCCATGAATCACAGCACGCCAGGTCTCCCTGCTCATCACCATCTCCCGGGGTTCACTCAGACTCACATCCATCGAGTCCGTGATGCCATCCAGCCATCTCATCCTCGGTCATCCCCTTCTCCTCCTGCCCCCAATCCCACCCAGCATCAGAGTTTTTGCCAATGAGTCAACTCTTTGCATGAGGTGGCCAAAGTACTGGAGTTTCAGCTTTAGCATCATTCCTTCCAAAGAAATCCCAGG
>SJYX01022801.1:140813-166764 GCA_006410675.1 Oreotragus oreotragus
GTTATTTCTCCACTGATCTCCAGTAGCATATTGGGCACCTACTGAACTGGGATCCTATCATTTTGCCTTTTCATACTGTTCATGGGGTTCTCAAGGCAAGAATACTGAAGTGGCTTGCCATTCCAACTTCAGCTCAAATGTCACCTGCTCACGAGACTGCCTCTGTGAATCTTAGAGGGGATGTGAGTCTCTACATGAACACATATAAGCAAGGAGTAACTTCTATTTCATTAATCTCTCAATCTCTCAATCTCTCAAAAGTCAGGTGATATGAAAGTATGTATCTGGTCTCATATGTCACCATATCCTTACTCCTAGCATAGTATCAGGCCCCTTGGAGTGATTCAAGGAACACTTGTTACCAGCTCATGTTTATGCTAAGAAAATAGATTACAGAAGGTCTGATAGGTGGACTGATTCTGAATGAGAAAAAAAAAAAATTTGCAATATGGCCATGAGAACAGTTCCTAAAGTAAACTAGATGTGAGAAAATTGTCATTGAGGAGGCCAAGAGGGAAGGTCGGGGAGAGTTTGATGGGGTCACCAAGTATTTGTCTAAATCACCAGGATGTAAAGCCCAGAGAAGGGCAATAAGCAATGATGTTGGCTCTGTAGCAACTCCTAGTTTTGAAGGAATATAAGACTCAGCAGAGAATGGCACCCACATCTCCTAGTTTTGGGCTGCAGAAACGTAACCATGCCCCATTTGAGTCCTTAACACAGTCAAGACTAGTCCTTGGAAAAGATGAAGTAGAGAAGGATGTGTTTAAAATGAATTAAATGAATTATTATTGCCAGATATAGTGCTGCTTTGTTTATTTGTCTTGGCTTTCTTAAATCCTGGATAAACATAGGACTTAAGCCAGAGATAAAATGAGCATAGTGATGGCAGTGTGGAGCTTGGGACATCTTGTAGCTCACTAAATAACTGTTCAATTAGTAGATGGATTATGGTAGATCTCATCAGGATCCACCATATATGACTTTTATTGAATTTTGTTTTCTCTCTCACTGAAAATGCTGACATTGTCATCATACCCTTTATTGACATTGTTATCATGCCCTATAACTGTCCTATCCAACACGATATCACCAGGAACACATGGCTATAAAGTCTCAAAGGAAATGAGTTTAAATGAAATAAAAATTTAAGTGTCAAAAAAATTTAAGCGTAGACTACTACATGTAGTCTAGTAGCTGTAATAGTGGACAATGTGAATATTAGAAGAGGCCAATCACCCCAGGAAATTCTGCTAAATAGAATTGCCATAGGACAGATGCAGCCGTGGTCTCTTTTCCTAATTCACTCATATTGCATGTGGTTTTGACCTTTCAATCCGCCCTATACTATTCCTCTAAGACACTGGAGAATTACATGAAGATACACATATTCATCAGTTCTTCACTTAAATTTCCGGCAAACACACTTGAACATTGGCCACCTTCACCCCAGGTTTCTCTGATCAGCCTCCTGCCTATTCTGCTTTGCATCCATTTCTTAGCAACACAAGTTGCTCAAGTCCTGCCATATCTTAAGCCTATATCTTAAAGTTATAAAAGTGAGTAGTGACTGAGGATTGCCACCAGAGAAAAGTCTTTTTTCTAGTATTTCATTTTAAAGGAAGATGCAGACAAAATTATATTCCTTAACGAAGGAAGATGAATATGAGAAGCCAAGATGCTGGCTTGATTTACCATCTATTACTCTTGATTTTGTACATTTTTTTTTGAGAATTATTTCTTTTTAAGCAAAGATACACAAAGAGCATGGGTAATAAAGCAACCATATGAGAAAATAGAAATAAGAACAGTTTTGTTACTAAACTGTGCATTAACCTTTTCCTCAATTAACTTCCTCTTTAAAATTTGGGCATTTAGTATTTATTCCTCCTTTATCATTGCAATAACTGTCAGTGCATATTTATGGCATTTAGGGATCATAATTCAAGCAAAGGTTCTTCTTCTCCAAAGTGCAGCCAACCTTATTTATTCATTAACTCTGTTCTGATTTATTTGTTAAGTTCATTTTTAAATTCTCTAAAATTCAAATATGCATTACACCATGCATATTGAAGGTAAATATGTCAGAGGAATGTAGCCTTACTATGTTAGTGATGCATGCAGAGTAACAATTTTAAAATAAGCAACGTGCTAACAGTTTGGCAGTTCAGCAGCTTGGAAAATAAAAACAAAACAGTAAATAGACATAGACTTTAAAAATCTATTTCTTTTCTTACATTCAGGAGTGAAATGGTGTTAAACCAGATGTCAATAACTTTGTGCCTCTTAACTTCTTAGATGAGTGTTGTTAAGTTCCAGTAGAAATCAATTTGTTTAGAACTGCAATACTCCCTTTTGAGCAGATATTCAAAATAGTCATGAATGGTATACAAATTTAGAACCTTCTTACCAAAAATGCATGAGAATAGAATTATGCAACTGCAGAAAGTGTAGTGAAGTAAAAATTCTCTAAAATTCAAATATGCATTACACCATGCATATTGAAGGTAAATATGTCAGAGGAATGTAGCCTTACTATGTTAGTGATGCATGCAGAGTAACAATTTTAAAATAAGCAACGTGCTAACAGTTTGGCAGTTCAGCAGCTTGGAAAATAAAAACAAAACAGTAAATAGACATAGACTTTAAAAATCTATTTCTTTTCTTACATTCAGGAGTGAAATGGTGTTAAACCAGATGTCAATAACTTTGTGCCTCTTAACTTCTTAGATGAGTGTTGTTAAGTTCCAGTAGAAATCAATTTGTTTAGAACTGCAATACTCCCTTTTGAGCAGATATTCAAAATAGTCATGAATGGTATACAAATTTAGAACCTTCTTACCAAAAATGCATGAGAATAGAATTATGCAACTGCAGAAAGTGTAGTGAAGTAACATGGTTTCCTCTTTGAGTCTTAAAATCTGGGAACCTGGCTGTTGTCTTTGTTGTTTGGCAAAACAAAGGTATTGCAAAGGCAGCCTTGTTGCAAAAGTTTCCTGCTGCTGCTGAGTCGCTTCAGTCATGTCTGACTCTGTGCGACCCCAGAGATGGCAGCCCACCAGGCTCCTCCATCCCTGGGATTCTCCAGGCAAGAACACTGGAATTAAAAGAAATACACACATTTCTTTTATTTGAATGACCATTAAGAATAAAACAAAAGTGAGACTAAAGATCTTGCCTGTATTCTATCAGGTTCACAGACGTTGCAGGCTATTTTTACTAATAATTCAGCTGTTTGCAAATATGATGTGTTCGACTTCACAAGGGCCACATTTGTAAGTGAAGGAATTTTTACTATTTTAATAAATGTTTTGGTATTGGAGAGATACAACCTCTGTGTGGTTCCCATTAGTAGCAAGTTAGTGAGTGTGTTTCCCGGGGCCAAGCATACCTTGTGGTTAGGGCCGTGCTAAACTGTTGACAACACACACTCAGAATGCCTAGGGTAATTGTGCCCTGGGCTAATGAATTGTGGAAAGATAATTTCCTCTGCCAATTTTTCCCTTTAAACAAATTGCAGCTTCATATTTCAACCAAATGACCTTTCTAAAACTCCACAGTGACTAATTATGAGAGAATGAGGGGACACTGACTATTAACAGAAATGAGATTATGTTTTGCCATTACTTTGGGAGGCAGTGTAGCCAATGATGTTTATAATCTGGGGTGATTAGAAGAGGGTCTCCTCCAAAGGCTACTGTAGATTGTTCCTGGCGCCGTGCAGCTGAACACACCCTATTCAATGCCACAAAGTCAGAAGCTTAAAATCCCATGTCTGGTTTTTACGTGACTGATAATCTTTAATTTAGTACTGTTGGATGGGAGGAGGGAAGCAAAGGGGAGCTGAGACTATGAGTGATAAAGCAACAGCATGAGAAAATAGAAATAAGAAAAGGTTAAGAGAGAACAACCAAGAACAACTATTTACTTACTCCCAAAATATTTATTAAGAACCCACTATGTATGAAGTGGGCTTCCCAGGTGGTTCAGGGGTAAAGAATCTGCCTGATGATGCAAGAGACACAGGTTCAATCTTTCTGGTCAGGAAGAATCCCCTGGAGGAGGAAATGACAACCCGCTCCAGTATTCTTGTGCCCAAAATTCCATGGACAGAGGAGCCTGGTGGGCTACAGTCCATGGAATCACAAAAAGTCAGATATGACTGAGCAACTGAGTGCATGCGCGTGCACACACACACACACACACACACGTGTGAAGTGCAGGGTTCTGCGTATTGAGAGTACAGAGTGAAAGAAACATGAAAAGTCCCTAGCTTGGTGGTATTTGCAGTCAAGTTGGATGGAGACAGACCAAAAATAAGAAAACAAAAAACCAGTATCAACCCCAATGCGTGATGTGATCTAAAGAAAATGAATGAGGTGATATAGATGCAGATGATAACTAAGAAATCCCTCAGAAATAATAGAATGGCTTTCATAGTGAAGTTGAAGGATGAGAAGGATCCAAGCATTCCCACAGTGTGGCAAAGAGTGAAAGGGAATGATATGAGTGGAAGTCTTGAAATATAAAGAAAATTAAGTATGTTACTAGCCCATGATATGCTAATGGGGCTGAGTTAAAACCAGAGCAGAGTAGAAAGACAAGGTGCTGAAGGCAGGTGTCAGATCCTGTGCTTGTGCTTGATTCTGAGCAATGATATGTCTTTAGGGTTTTGAGTATGTGAAGTGCTTGATTTTAATTTTTGGGGAGTGAATGGACCGGACCTAGACAAAATTAGAAAAGGAGGCATCAGTAAGATGCTTGTAGCAGTGCAGCGAAAGATGGTGATGTTAGAGGAGGTGCAGCATGAAAGAGACATGGAAAGGTTTGACAAATATTTACAAGTCAAACTATATTGAATTTCCTGCAGAACTGGATATGGGTTTAGAGAAATTGAGGACATTTCCCAGGTTTCTGACTTGAGCAACTTGGTTGATCAATTTAAATATGTCAAGTAGGTTAATATAGGTTCTAGAGCTTTTTTCTATGGATCAGTGTTAGTATATTAGTCAGAGTTCTCCAGAGATAAAGAACCAATAAGAGAGAGAAAAAGATGGATGAGGGAGAAAGGTATTCCATATAGGAAACTGGCTTCTGTGATTATGGAAGCTGACCAGTCTTAAGGCCTGCAGTCCACAAGCTGGAGAACTGGGGAGCAGTGTGTGGTTTCAGTCCCAGTTTAAAAGCCTGGAACCACAAGAGTCAGGGGTGTATTTCAGACCAAAAGCCAGCAGGCTCAGGACCCAAGAGGAACTGATGCTTCACTTTGAGACTGAAGGCAGGAAATAGGTGATATCCCAACTCAAAGGTAATCAGGCAGAAGGAATTGTTTTCCACTCTGCTTTTTGATCCATAGAGACCTTTAACAGATGAGATGAGATACATTGGAGAGAGCAATCTGTTTCATTTATTCTACCAATTCCAATAATTGGTAGACTCATCTAGAAACGCCCTGATAGACACAGCTAAAGCTATATTTGATCAAATGGCTGGGCAATCAGTGGCCCAATAAAACTGATACATAAAATTAACCATCACAGCTAAAAATATAAACTTGAGGGTTAGAAGTATAGAGGCAGGATTTAAGCCATAGAATGGATGAACTCAGTTAAGAAATGATATGGGGGTTCAGGATGGCAAACACATGTATATCCATGGCAGATTCATGTCAATGTATGGCAAAAACCACTATAATATCGTAATTAGCCTCCAATTAAAATAAATTAATTTTTTAAAAAAGAAGTAATACACACAGAGAGCAAAGGGCATAGGACTAGTCCCAAAGAAACTGCATATTTTAAAGTGTGTACAAAGCAGGAGGATTTGGAGGAGACCAACAGGAAAAGTTCTGGTTCAAGGAAAGCATAAAGGATGAGTACTAGGTAAGTCTATATCCTACTGAATGAAATTCAAAGCTCTGAGCTTTTCTTTTTTGAGACGATCTATGATTTGAATCTTCTCTCTCTTCTCCGTTCCTCTTTTTGCACTCCCAGGAACATTTTCCACACTTGGGCATACATTCTCACCCTCGTCCGACTTCTCTTAAGGTCACCTCTGTGCGATTTTGTTTGTTTTAAATTGTGCCCTGGCAACTTACCCCTACTGGAACTCCAGCTTCTTGAGTGTCCAGATTGCTATTTTTTAATTCCCCTCAGGACTGTCAGAACACATACATCCTCCCTGTGTTGTCACTGTGATGGTCTCAGTCAATGGGCATCCTCTTCTAAAAGTGATTAGCCTCCAATTAAAATAAATACATTTAAAAAAAAAAAGGCTTCTTGAGCTAAGAGTTCAGGAAAATTGAAAGGATCCCCTCCTAGACACCCTCTAGCTGGTTCTGCATGTGAGCCAGATTTGTGCCTGATAGAAGCAGGATCTTGAGAGAGGGGAAGGATCTTGAGAATTGGGAAGTATCGATGAACTTCAGGATGTCTTCCTGTTACTTTTTCTTCTGATAAGGAGAAAAAAAAAAAAAAGGCTTCTTGAGCTAAGAGTTCAGGAAAATTGAAAGGATCCCCTCCTAGACACCCTCTAGCTGGTTCTGCATGTGAGCCAGATTTGTGCCTGATAGAAGCAGGATCTTGAGAGTTGGGAAGGATCTTGAGAATTGGGAAGTATCGATGAACTTCAGGATGTCTTCCTGTTACTTTTTCTTCTGATAAGGAGAACTGTGATGTTGAAAACAATCATGGTGTTTGGATAAGCATTCCAATGTCTAGAGACTGGCTCTGTGATTATGGGTCAGGACAAGCTTCCTGACCTCCAGAATCTGACCATGTAACTATAGTGGTGTGTCCTTCATGTGGTTTCAGTGGTGTCCGTCCGAGTGCTCAGATGGACAAACCGAATCCCTATATTAAGTCAGTTTCTGCTCAAAATACCCAGAGACACTTCTGTTCCACACATCGGACTTTGACTAAGGAATATATTGTAAGAGAAGGGAAGCCTGGCGTGGTGCAGTTCAGGGGGTCGCAAAGAGTTGAACACAGCTTGGCAATTGAACAACACCATATTGTAAGGATTCAACTATATGATGCTCTACAATTCAAAGATAAGAAATGGAATATAACTAATGATGCTAAGTTAAGACTGAGACAGAGGCAAAGCAGCAAAAGGGACTAGTACTTTAATAACAGCTTATCTGTAGCGTACACGCTGGGTACCTACTGGGAGGGACAACAGATACATCCAAAGGGAGCTAAGGTTCTAGGTAAAAGAGCAGGGAGGTTGATGGTCTCGGGAAGAGGGGACAGAAAGACTTACATCAACACACAAATAGAAGGAGCTGAAATGGTTTGTATGCTTTTCGTACATAACGAAAGTCTAAAAGTCAGACATCCCAACTTTGGCTTAGTGGCCAAACTTCCCATATTTTTCTTAGCCTTTTGGAGTGATATTCATCTTCACAGTTGTAAGGCAACTCCGGTAAATTCAAGCATCATAGCTGCAAAGAACAAAAGAAGGAAGAGAGGCTGAGAGTCCCCCTATGATGCTGCTTTATACCAAGAACACGTATTTCCTTTCTCTCCCATAGCCCGCTGCCTGCTTTTCCATGCCAGACTCAAGAAGACTCAAGAAGACTTACCCAAGGGGAAATTTAGTGCTATAGATCGAATCATGTTTCCCGAAAGATTCATATGTGGAGACTTAACTCTCAGAATGGGATTTTATTTTAAAATAGCATTGTTACAGATATAATTAGTAAATTAAAAAGAGTCATATGCAGACAAGTTGGGCTCTTAACACATATCTGCTGTTCTTACTAGAAAACAAAACAAACAAACAAGCAAAGAAAAATGTGAAAATTGAGAGGTGTTGCTGTGAATCAGAGCACTATTGCTATCCAGGAAGCCTGGGAGAGATCCTTCCTTGCTGCCCTTAGAGGGAGTATTATAGCCCTCCTAACACCTTGATTTTTAGTGAAACTTTAGTAACATCTCCTCTTAGATAATTGGGCTTCCCTGCTGGCTCACCAGTAAAGAATCTGCCTGCCAGTGCAGGATACCTAGGTTCTGTCCCTGGGTCAGGAAGGAAACGACAGCCCACTCCAGTATTCTTGCCTGGAAAACCCCATGGGCAGAGGAGCCGGGCAGGTTATAGTCCGTGGGGTCACCAGACTCTGACACGACTCAGTGACTAAACCACCACCACCAGTGCAGGTCAGTTCAGTTGCTCAGTCATGCCCAAATCTGTGCGACCCCATGACTCGCAGCATGCCAGGCCTCCCTGTCCATCACCATCTCCCGGAGTTCACTCAGACTCACATCCATTGAGTCCGTGATGCCATCCAGCCGTCTCATCCTCGGTCGTCCCCTTCTCCTCCTGCCCCCAATCCCTCCCAGCATCACAGTCTTTTCCAATGAGTCAACTCTTCACATGAGGTGGCCAAAGTACTGGAGTTTCAGCTTTAGCATCATTCCTTCCAAAGAAATCCCAGGGTTCATCTCCTTCAGAATGGACTGGTTGGATCTCCTTGCAGTCCAAGGGACTCTCAAGAGTCTTCTCCAACACCACAGTTCAAAAGCATCCATTCTTCAGCGCTCAGCCTTCTTCACAGTCCAACTCTCACATCCATACATGACCACAGGAAAAACCATAGCCTTGACTAGACGNTGCACTGGAATGGAAAGGATGGGTGTGGTCTGTGTGATGACCTGGCATGGATGGAGATGGGTTGTTCTGTGCACTGACCTGGCATTGATGTATATGGGGTGGTTGTGTGCTGACCTGGCATTGATGGATTTGGGGTGGTCTCTGCACTGACCTGGCATGGATGAAGCTGGGGTGGTCTGTTTGCTGACCTGACATGAATGGATTGGGCCGGGGCCAATCTATGTCTTCATAAGCAAAAAGAGTTAACCTGTGGTTGACTGGTGGGTGGGATAGCTTGTTTATGATCAGGCAGGGAGGAAGCATATACGTGGAGCTTTTAAGTTACCTAAGTCTCATTTGTTAATTTCTGGTGTTCAGTCCTTTGGGTTTTAGCCATGTTCCTTCATCTGCTGGATGTTTCTCTGTCATTTCATTTTGTTTAATTTACTGTGTTTGTGACCATTTTCTTGGTTGAAAGGCTGTAGTTACTCTTAACTATGGAGTCTTCCTCTCCTGAGTGGGATTGAACAAATGCCATGTGATGGTTTCCTGGTTGGGGGAAATTGTGTGTGTGTTTTGGTAGATGGAGCTAGATTGTGTCTTTCTGAAAGACAGTGGCTGTATCCACACATGTGGTTTGGAATGTATGGGTTCAGTATGGCTTTGAGCAGCCAGTCTGCTGGTGTGCAAGCCTGTGCCCCTATCTGGCTGAAGGATAGGTGTGGAGTGTTTGGCACTACGGCTTGCTGGCTTATGGTGTGACTTAGTCTTACTGTTGAGATGGAGGCTTTTGGAAGAGCACTCACCTATTAACATTCTATGGGGCCAGGAGTTCTCTAGTGATCAAAAGTCCTGAAGCCATTAGCCATCAGTCATTTCCTTCCCCATGGGATTTTCCCCAACAAAAGTTCAAAGTCAAGTCCCTTGCATTGCAGGCAGATTCTTTGCTGTCTGAGCCCCAAGGGAAGCCCTTAGAAAATGCCTGCTGCTGCTGCTACTGCTAAGTCACTTCAGTCGTGTCCGACTCTGTGTGACCCCATAGACGGCAGTCCACCATTTTCAGTTGATGCTTTGGAGATGCCTCTGTTAGGTGAAATTGCTCTAAGAATAATTTCCAACAATGTGTTCTCATCAAATGGCAGAATATTCTAACTGCATAAAAACTGCTGCTGCTAAGTCACTTCAGTCGTGTCCGACTCTGTGTGACCCCATAGATGGCAGCCCACCAGGCTCCCCCGTCCCTGGGATTCTCCAGGCAAGAATACTGGAGTGGGTTGCCATTTCCTTCTCCAATGCATGAAAGAGAAAAGTGAAAGTGAAGTCGCTCAGTCTGTCCGACTGTTAGCGACCCCATGGACTGCAGCCCATCAGGCTCCTCCGTCCATTGGATTTTCCAGGCAAGAGTACTGGGGTGGGGTGCCATTGCCTTCCCCGGCATAAAAACTAGTCACTTAAAAAAAAATCTGTTGCTGTTTGGACATGGTAAAACAAAAGAAATTATGATGCTAACTGCTCTTTTCAACTTTCTCTCTCTGTTAATTTCCAGTGATAATTGCCATTTCCTAGGGAATCATAGAATAGGGGGATGTTAGGTAGGTTGCCCTCCCTGTCTGTATTAAACCATTTGTAACAACAAATGAATATGCAGGAGCTGGTAGGCAAATAAATGTATGACCTTAATTTTATTGCTTGGAGTGAGTTTTAATGTGTTTCGAAACTGCTCTTTAATTGCTATGTCCTTATCTATTTTTGAAAGCCTAGGCAGTTATAAGTTGTTACATAAAATCTAATGATAGGTAAACCTCCTATCTCCAGAAGTTGACTTATCACATATATTCTCTTGCATTAATATTTAGAAAATGTCAAACAATTCAACACAAATACATTTCTTGGCAATTTTCAATTGCTTATGAACTGATATATTCGTATAGAGCTTCAGATATGCCACAATCAAGCAAATGATTGATAGATCCTTTATAAAGCTTATGAAGCTTAGTTTCATTCGTGCCTTCTACTTTGTATCTCGGTTCTTAAGGAAGATGAAAGAATGCGGAGTTCCCTTTACAGGTCTCATTTCACATAGACAACACTCAACTGATGGTTTTTTGCCCCCAAAGAAAGAAAATTTAGTTTCAAGTATAATTATTTTGGAATGGTCCTCTGAATAACATGGATATGAATTGTTGCTCCCCAAAAGGGTGCTTGCCTGGAAAATCCCATGGACAGAAGGAGCCCAACAGGCTACAGTCTCAGTTCAGTTCAGTTCAGTTACTCAGCTGACTCTTTGTGACCCCATGGACTGCAGCATGCCAGGCCTCCCTGTCCATCACCAACTCCCAGAGTTCACTCAGACTCATGTCCATCGAGTCGGTGATGCTATCCAGCCATCTCATCCTCTGTCGTCCCCTTCTCCTCCCACCTTCAATCTTTCCTACCATCAGGGTCTTTGTAGATGAGTCAGTTTGTCGCATCAGGTGGCCAAAGTATTGGAGTTTCAGCTTCAGCATCAATCCTTCCAATGAATATTCAGGACTGATTTCCTTTAGCATGGACTGTTTGGATCTCCTTGCAGTCCAAGAGACTCTCAAGAGTCTTCAACCACAATTCAAAAGCATCAGTTCTTTGGCACTCAGCTTTCTTTATAGTCCAACTCAAAATCCCATGGACAGAAGGAGCCTGGCGGGCTACACTCTATAGGGTCACAAAGAGTCAGACATGACTGAAGTGACTTAGCATGGCAAAAAAGTCTCTGTCGTCCCCTTCTCCTCCCACCTTCAATCTTTCCTACCATCAGGGTCTTTGTAGATGAGTCAGTTTGTCGCATCAGGTGGCCAAAGTATTGGAGTTTCAGCTTCAGCATCAATCCTTCCAATGAATATTCAGGACTGATTTCCTTTAGCATGGACTGTTTGGATCTCCTTGCAGTCCAAGAGACTCTCAAGAGTCTTCAACCACAATTCAAAAGCATCAGTTCTTTGGCACTCAGCTTTCTTTATAGTCCAACTCAAAATCCCATGGACAGAAGGAGCCTGGCGGGCTACACTCTATAGGGTCACAAAGAGTCAGACATGACTGAAGTGACTTAGCATGGCAAAAAAGGATGAAGGATTGACCCAAACTTATGTATCCCACTTTATTTCCAAAAACTTTCCATTTTGATTCTCATAGCCTGCTGTGATTATCTCAAACCCATTTGCCTACAATAACCATATGCTCATTGAGAAAACATCTAAATCTATTAATATCATGATCAACAAGACTGTTGTTATTTGATGATGCCCAAATCTGACCCTTCTTAGTACTTAAATAAAATCGTTTCTAAGGATGCAAAAAAATATATGTTGAAATGACCAAAGCCAGTAACTGTTCATCTTAAATAGGGTTCAGCTCCAGAAATATCTGTAAACCAGATATTTAATAGTTATCTTTAATAGTTGGTGTTCAGGTCACCTGAGATTTTATTTTACCAGCTGTTTTTTGCTTTCGAACACACAGGTCATTTTTAACTGTTTCATTGGCTATCATCATTGGTCAATTTAACTTTTTTTTTTTTTTAATGTGAATGTTTTTAGAGGGCTTTCCTGGTGGCTCAGACGGTAAAGAATCTGCCCTCAATGCAGGAGACCTGGGTTTGATCCCTGGCTCGGGATGATACCCTGGAGAAGGAAATGGCAACCCATTCCAGTATTCTTGCCTGGGAAATCCCATGGACAGAGGAGCCTGGGGAGTTACAGTCCATGGGGTCTCAGAAGAGTCAGACACGACTGAATGACTAAACAATAACAGCGGCAATGGCAAAATCCTGGGCCTCTCTATGGAATTTTCTATCAACAGTGAGATAATGCAGAGAGGTGGGCACCCTGAGTCCTCCAGTTTTGACCAGTGATTCTCAAAAATGACTTGTTCAGGAGAATCACTTGGACATTTTGTTCGAAGTACAGATACCCACACTTCATTTTCAGTACTATGAGGTTAGAACCAGCAGTAGGCTTGGCAGTTGATTCTGATGCCCTGGCCCACAGTTCACTGTTTAGAAGCTGCTATCCTAGATACTGATCATAGTGAAATGACTTTAAAAATCTCTGTCAAGTTTGGATCCTCTAGCTTCCATAGCTCAGTTGTTCTGTTGGTTCTGTGATGGAATTGGGATGGTATAGTTAAAGTTTTCTCTGGAGGAGAGGTTCCATGCTTTACACAATAGCTCTGGAGAGAGAATGCCCCAAATACTATCCACTCTGTTTGGTAATGTGGCTGGCCAAACCTGTGGTTTCTGAGAAATCAGTGTGGTAAAATCTGATGATAATATTAGAAATATATCACTGTAGTACTTTCCCCCAAAACTTGGGAAACTTAACGATGATCATGATCAGCGCCCTTGCCAACTACTCTATTGGTCAGTGTTGGCTATATTTTTATATCTATTTTCAGAGATATAAACACAGGAATATTGTATTAAGTAAAGCACTCATGGCATTTACGTTTGCACTAAGAAAAATACATAGAATATAAGACTTCAGTTATTCAGAGGTCTCTCATCTGGCAAACTCAACTAACCAGAGAGCAAGTGACAAAGTGTTAGTTGCTTAGTCTTGTCCGACTCTTTGTGACCCCATGAACTGTACCCATCAGGCTCCTCTGTCCATGGAATTCTCCAGGTAAGAATACTGGAGTGGGTTGAGAGAGTAAAGAAGGAAAAAAATAAGCAAGAAAGAACTAAATATGGGTATTACAAAAACCATTGATCAAAAGTAGATCCCCCCCCATAACACAGTCCATTTATTGAGAGTCTATTTACTGTAAATTTAAGCGTAATTTAATTACTTTGGGGAATCATGATTTATACACAATAAACATAAAAACATCAAAATCAGAGTTGCATAATACTTCTTCAGCTAAAAAGTCCTTTATTTTAGTATCTACATTATGCTGTTAAAGTGCTGCACTCAGTATGCCAGCCAATTTGGAAAACTCAGCAGTGGCCACAAGATTGGAAAAAGTTACTTTTCATTCCAATCCCGAAGAAAAGCAATCCCAAAGAAAAGCAATCCAAAAGAACGTTCAAACTGCCACACAATTGTGCTCATTTCACATGATAATAAGGTAATGCTCACAATCCTTTAAGTTAGGCTTCAACAGTACATGAATTGAGAGCTTCCAGATGTTCAAGCTGGATTTAGAAAAGGCAGAGAAACCAGAGATCAAATTATTTGGAAAACTCAGCAGTGGCCACAAGATTGGAAAAAGTCACTTTTCATTCCAATCCCGAAGAAAAGCAATCCCAAAGAAAAGCAATCCAAAAGAACGTTCAAACTGCCACACAATTGTGCTCATTTCACATGATAATAAGGTAATGCTCACAATCCTTTAAGTTAGGCTTCAACAGTACATGAATTGAGAGCTTCCAGATGTTCAAGCTGGATTTAGAAAAGGCAGAGAAACCAGAGATCAAATTGCCAGCATATGTTGGATCACAGAAAAAGCAAGGGAATTCCAGAGAACATCTACTTCTACCTCAGTGATTACACTAAAGTCTTTGACAGTGTGGATCACAAAAAACTGTGGAAAATTCTTAAAGAGATGGGTATACCAGACCACCTTACCTGTCTCCTGAGAAACCTGTATGCAGGATAAGCAAGATAAGAAGCAACAGTTAGAACTGGTCATGGAACAACAGGCTGGTTCAAAATTGGGAAAGGAGTATGACAAGGCTTATTTAACTTCTATGCAGAGTACATCATGTGAAATGCCAGGCTGGATGAAGCTCAAGCTGGAATCAAGTTTGCTGGGAGAAATATCAATAATCTCAGATATGCAGATGAAACCACCATAATGGCNTGACAAGGCTTATTTAACTTCTATGCAGAGTACATCATGTGAAATGCCAGGCTGGATGAAGCTCAAGCTGGAATCAAGTTTGCTGGGAGAAATATCAATAATCTCAGATATGCAGATGAAACCACCATAATGGCAGAAAGCGAAGAGGAATTAAAATGCCTCTTAATGAAAGTGAAAGAGGAGAGTGATAAAGCTGGTTTAAAACTTAACATTCAAAAAACTAAAATCATGATATTGGCTCCCATTACTTCATGGCAAACAGATGGGAAAAATATCAAAACAATGACAGACTTTATTTTCTTAGGTTTCAAAATCACCCTGAATGGTGACTGCAGCCATGAAATTAAAAGATGCTTGCTCCTTGGAAGAAAACCTGACAAAACTAGACAGGTTATTAAAAAGCAGAGACATCATTTTGCTGACAAAGGTCTGTCTGGTCAAAGCAATGGCTTTTCCAGTAGTCATGTATATGAGTGTTGGACCATAAAGAAGGCTGAGTACCGAAGAACTGATGCTTTTGAACTGTGGTGTTGGAGAAGACTCTTGAGTCTCTTGGACTGCAAGGAGATCAAACCAGTCAGTCTTAAAGGAAATCAATCCTGAATATTCATAGGAAGGACTGGTGCTAAAGCTGAAACTCCAATACTTTGGCCACCTGATGTGAAGAACTGACTCATTTGAAAAGACCCTGATGCTGGGAAAGATTGAAGGAAGGAGGAGAAGGGGATGACGAACGTTGAGGTGGTTGGATAGCATCACTGACTCGATGGACATGAGTTTGAGCAAACTCTGGGAGATAGTGAAGGACAAGGAAGCCTGGCATTCTGCAGTCCATGGGGTTGTAAAGAGTTGTACTGAGCAACTGAACAACAGCAACCATTCTTATAATCAAAAATTAACTGATAACAGTTACATATGTTATATAAAATAATATTATCATAAACAATGAAGAATCCAGGAAAGATACTGTTTCCATTTTATAGATGAAGGGACTGTAAAGGAGGTTGAAGATCTTCATGAAGTTTTTGTGGTTCTTAATCTAATAATCCTTCTGTTGCACTAAATTGCCTTGTAAAATATAGAATAATGCTTAATAATCATAAAGATAATCTGGAGTCATCATGCAAAGGTTAATATTTAGAATACTTTGTTGAAAAATGTAGAAGAATCTATATTATTTTTAAAAATATCTATTAATGGTGATAAAATTAAAATAATGATGTTTGAGAACCTAAAGGAATATGTTTTTGTTATACGGAAAGGTCACTGATGTGAAACCTTTTTTCAGTAGGAAGTCAGATGAAAAAAAGGAATACACACAAACAGAGGCACAAACACACATGTATTTTTTAAACTAGACTTTTCACAGCCTATAAATTACCACCATTCTTACATTCACATATTTCTGATGTGGTGTGGGCTATTTCTTATTTAAATGATTTACAAACAATTCTTCCGTGCTCGAAATGGCACTGGAAAGGAAGGGAAGGAGATGGCAGCAGTCAATTAAAGCTAGGGAAGGATTCTTAGCAGACAGATAGTATACACTCAAACTGGAAGAGAACTAAGACATTGAGGCTATCTTCTCTATAAAACATGATTTGAGGATCTTGGCTTGTGCTCAAGTTATGTTTAGCAATATACATGATTGTACTATTACAATAGAATATGTAATTGATGCCTTTTCAAATTCTAACCTTGTACTTTATCTATTTAATTCTCTCATCCTAGGATCAGATATTTGGCTACTGTGAGTAAGTAGAAAAAATAATTCTATGTGCTCCCTGCCCTCCACCCACAACCCCAACAATGCGTGGACAGACTGAAGATTTTCTTTTTCAGATATTTATAGAGATATTGTAACCCCTGAAAGGATGTAAGGTGCAGTTATTTTACAACTACCATTCCTTACCTTATTTTCCTGGTGGCTCAGATGGTAAAGAATCTGCCTGCAATGCGGGAGACCCAGGTTTGATCCCTGGGTTGGGAAGATCCCCTGGAGAANGATATTTATAGAGATATTGTAACCCCTGAAAGGATGTAAGGTGCAGTTATTTTACAACTACCATTCCTTACCTTATTTTCCTGGTGGCTCAGATGGTAAAGAATCTGCCTGCAATGCGGGAGACCCAGGTTTGATCCCTGGGTTGGGAAGATCCCCTGGAGAAGAGAATGGCAACCCACTCCAGTATTTTTGCCTGGAGAATCCCATAGACAGAGGACCCTGGCGGGCTACAGTCCACAGGGTTGCAAAGAGTTGGACATGACTGAGTGACTAACACATTCATTACCTTATATACTGATTATACATACACACACACATGGCATCACTGTGTTGGTTGTTGGCATTTGATCTTCCAGCATTTGTTCTTTCTTTCTCCTAAGATATTCTAATGTAGAAAATAATTTATGAACATTAGATCTCTAAAACCATATTATAAAAGTAACCTCTCCAGATATTAATCTACTGTTTTGATTCCTTATTCAGGTGCTCTTAAACTATTGCAGAGTTGTTTTCCTTCTCTATTTCAAAATTAGGAAGTTTGATTTTGAGTTAGTGTGTCAATTCTTCCTCAATCCTTCCTTTATCCATTAATTTGCTAATTTATGTGTACAAATTATTTGACACAACTTCTTGCAAATGTGGGACTCTAAACCCTCTGCCTTTTAAATGTGGCTTGATGTAGGAACTTCCTTTTCACAAACAGAAAATAACATAAGTTATGACTTGTGACTTCTGAGACTATCTCATAAAAAATATTACATTTCCATTTGATCTCTTATTAATTTATGTGTACAAATTATTTGACACAACTTCTTGCAAATGTGGGACTCTAAACCCTCTGCCCTTTAAATGTGGCTTGATGTAGGAACTTCCTTTTCACAAACAGAAAATAACATAAGTTATGACTTGTGACTTCTGAGACTATCTCATAAAAAATATTACATTTCCATTTGATCTCTTATATGGCCCATCTCGGGCCATCTAATTGTCATATTGTGGGGGGGAGGCTAATTTTCATATTGTGAGAATATGTCTTAAAATAGGTCACTGGGAGAAATGACAGAGACCTCCTGTCAGTGGTCACAGCATGTGAAAGATCTACCATAGATGTCCATCCCTCAGCTCCAGACAGGCTTTCAGATAGTTGCAGCTCTGGCTGATGTCTTAACAGTAACCTCATGAGAGACCTCCAGTCAGACCAATGAGCTAAACCACTCTCGAATTGCCAACCCACAGAAGGTCTATGAAGCTATAAGAGATAATTCATGATTATTGTTATTGTTAAAGCACTAAGTTTTGGGGCAATTTGTTAAGTAGCAATAATACAGTTATCTTACCTAGACAACTGCTGTCTGTATCCATACAACAAATATTTACTGAGTATCTAATGTGTATCAAAATACTCCAAGCCAGGCTTCAGCAATACATGAACCATGAACTTCCAGATGTTCAAGCTGGTTTTAGAAAAGACAGAGGAACCAGAGATCAAATTGCCAACATACGCGGGATCATCGAAAAAGCAAGAAAGTTCCAGAAAAACATCTGTTCCTGCTTTATTGACTATGCTAAAGCCTTTGACTGTGTGGATCACAATAAACTGTGGAAAATTCTGAAAGAGATGGGAATAGACCACCTGATCTGCCTCTTGAGAAACCTATATGTGAGTCAGGAAGCAACAGTTAGAACTGGACATGGAACAACAGACTGGTTCCAAATCAGGAAAGGAGTACATCAAGGCTGTATATTGTCACCCTGCTTATTTAACTTATATGTAGAGCACATCATGAGAAAAGCTGGGCTGGAAGAAGCACAAGCTGGAATCAAGACTGCTGGAAGAAATTTCAATAACCTCGGATATGCAGATGACACCATCGTTATGGCAAAAAGTGAAGAGGAACTAAAAAGTCTCTTGATGAAAGTGAAAGAGGAGAGTGAAAAAGTTGGCTGAAAGCTCAACATTCAGAAAACGAAGATCATGGCATCTGGTCCCATATCTCCATGGGAAATAGATGGGGAAACAATGGAAACAGTGTCAGACTTTATTCTTTGGGGCTCAAAAATCATTGCAGATGGTGACTGCAGCCATGAAATTAAAAGACGCTTACTCCTTGGAAGGAAAGTCATGACCAACCTAGATAGCATATTGAAAAGCAGAGACATTACTTTGCCAACAAAGGTCTGTTTAGTCAAGGCTATAGTTTTTCCAGTGGTCATGTATGGATGTAAGAGTTGGACTGTGAAGAAAGCTGAGCACCAAAGAATTGATGCTTTTGAAACTGTGGTGCTGGAGAAGACTCTTGAGACTGCAAGGAGATCCAACCAGTCCATTCTAAAGGAGATTAGTCCTGGGTGTTCGTTGGAAGGACTGATGCTAAAGCTGAAACTCCAATACTTTGGCCACGTCATGGGAAGAGTTGACTCACTGGAAAAGAGTCAACTGGTTCCAAATCAGGAAAGGAGTACATCCCTCCCTGATGCTGGGAGGGATTGGAAGCAGGAGGAGAAGGAGACGACAGAGGATGAGATGGCTGGATGACATCACCGACTCGATAGATATGAGTTTGAGTGAACTCTGGGAGATGATGGTGAACAGGGAGGCCTGGCGTTCTGCGATTCATAGGGTAACAAAGAATCAGACACGACTGAGTGACTGAACTGAACTGAACTGAATGTGTGTCAGAGTTGGACATGACTGAGTGATTAAACACACAATGTATGTCAAGCATTCTGTTAGGTGCCAGGGATACTGAAGTGAATAGAAGAGATATATTCCTCCCTTTAAAGAATGTATAAATGTGATAAATTAAATATTAAATAAAAAATTATATAGCTATTTAACCATAATAAGTGTGAGAGAGAATAGAAGGGTTATGAGTGCTCATGATCCTCAACCTGAAGGTCAGGAAAGGTTTCCCTGAGGAGCTGACATTTCAGCTCACACATGAATGCACCAAATAAAGGGCAAAGTGGAGGACGAAAAAGAGGTTCCAGGCAGAGGGACAGTACAGGTGAAGGCCCTTATTCAGTGGTCCAATAAGAAGTTTCTGGGCTAGCAGAAACTACTGGACTGTGTATTTTCGTTTATTCAATTTATTTAAGGAAATAATTTCCAAGGGCCTACTATGCATCAGCACTGTCCTAAGCACTGGGGATACTGTGGTGAACATACCAGACATACCAGACAGACAAGACCTCATAGGTCTTGCATCCAAGTGGGAGAGGAGGACAAGAGACAAAAATAAATGAACAAAATACATAATATGGACTTCTTGTTTCTGGTCCAGCAGGTAAAGAGTTTGGAAATCATTTCTCACCTCCAGTCAATTCAGTCGTTCAGTCATGTCTGACTCTTTGCGCCCCATGGACTGCAGCATGCCAGGCTTCCCTGTCCATCACCAACTCCCAGAGCTTGCTCAAACTCATGTCCATTGAGTCAGTGATGCCATCCAACCATCTCATCCTCTGTCATCCCCTTCTCCTGCCTTCAGTCTTTCCCAGCATCAGGGTCTTTTCCAATGAGTTAGTTCTTTGTATCAGGTGGTCAAAGTATTGGAGTTTCAGCTACAGTATCCGTCCTTCCAATGAATATTCTCACCTCCACACAACAACAAAGAGCTAAACAAACTGAAAACCAACAACTCTTCTTAGATCCATCAGAAAACTGAGGTCGTAAGACAAACCACTGCCATGAAAATTGGAGAGACAAACAGGCTATTACAGAGAATCAGAAGCCCAGGGGCAGAAAACTCCTTGGGAACCAGTGCCAGAGTTGGAAAACCTAATTGACAAATTGCTAGAGGCTCCGTGTGGACAAGCGTGAGAGATGAAAACTTCAGAGAGGCTCACTCTTAGGGGAGGACCCCAAATTTTTGTGAGTTTTACCTCCAGCAGCCCAATTAGGTTCTCACAGTAAAGATTAGAGAGAACTCCCCTTGTGTTTCTGCCAGGGGAGGGGAAAGTAGCCATTTTGAAATATGCCCAGAACGTTCTGTTCTTTTTAACAAGGTCTGCCCTTAAGAGAACCTTAGTTGGTAAAGAATCAGCCTGCAATGCAGGAGACCCTGGTTCAATTCCTGGGTCAGGAAGATCCCCTGGAGAAGGGATAGGCTACCAGTCCAGTATTCTTGGGCTTCCCAGGTGGCTCAGACAGTAAAGGATCCACCTGCAATGCGGTAGTCTTGGTTTCGATCCCTGGGTGGGAAAGATCCCCTGGAGGAGGGCATGGCAACCCACTCCAGTGTTCTTGCCTGGAGAATCCCCATGGACAGGGGAGCCTGGTGGGCTACAGTCCATGAGGTCCCAAAGAGTTGGACACAGCTGAGTGACTAAGCACAGCCCTTAAGAGAAACTATTTTATCAGAGTCTAACCTACCAGGGTTTCACTAACGGACCTAAGGGAAAGGAAATACCCAGCTCCACACACTTTAACCTTCTTGTCTGTCATAAGTGTGTAATTGGTGGTGGGGGGTGGGGCAGGGAGGTGGGGGTGGAGGGAGGAATCAAAAGCACTTGGAGAGATCACAGCCCATGGGGACAAGCTCAGCGAAGACTGAGACATGATCACAGGATTGTAACATGCCTCCTCTTCCCCCACACCTGACCACCACATCCTCAGGGCTCCTTTACCATAACCGCTGAGAGAACTGGGCCTCTCAAGTGATATTTAAGGGGCCTATGTTTGTTGTTATCCAGTCGCCAAGTCATGTCCAACTCTTGCGACCCCACGGACTGCCTCTTGGGGAACCCAAAGACAAGGGAGCCAAAAACAAGAACACCTGAGGAAAATATAATTTCTGACACCCTTAGCTACAGTAGACACAGTCTAACCCCCAGCCAGATAAATAAAATCGATAGCACAGCAGGTGGTGATACGTGCTGAGAAGAAAACTAAAGCAGGTAAAAGGGGTAGGGTGTGTTGGTGGAGAGGGCGGGTTGCAGTTTTAAATAGGATGGTCAGGAAATGCCTCGTGGAGCAGGTGACATCTGTGCAAAATCTGAAGGAGGCAAGGGAGTGAGTCATGGAGATAGCTCGGGAAGAGCAGAGGGAATTATAGTGAAAGGTCTTTAGGAGGGAGTGTGTCTGCTATGTTGGAAAGTCAGTGTGACTGGAGCAGAGTGGGTGTGTGGGGATGGGGGCGGGAAATCACAGGAAATGAGGTCAGGGCGAAGGCTTGGGTGAGGTAAATTGTGCACGGTCTTGTAGACCGTGGTAAAGGCTTGGATCTCTCTGACTCTTAAGAGAGTAGACCGCAGGGGAGAAAGGGAGCCCAGTCAGGAGGCTTTTTATATAAATCAGGAGAGAGATAACAATGCCTTGGGTCAGGAAGGAAGTGGTAGAAAAGATGAGAAGTCATTAGATTCTGGATACATTTTGAAGACAGAGATGACATGTTGCTGACAGGCCAGGGTGAAAAACACAGAGAAGGGTCAAGGTTGACTCCTTGGTCAAAACAGAAAGCGGAAGACTGAAATGAGGAGCAAGCCTTCTATGGGGAAGATTAAGCGTTAAGTTAGACATCCCACTAGACATCCAAGTGGAGATACTGAGTAAGCAGTTGGGCATCTAGGTTTGGAGTCAGGGGAGAGGTCTGGGCCAGAGATATAAATTTAGGAGTTGTCAGTTTATAGGTAGAATGTTGGGGCATGATGAGAAAAGCAATCATTAAGGGAATGAATGCACAGGAGAGAGAAGAGGCCCAGGGACTGAATCCTGGGGTACCCCCATATTAGAGGTTGATGAAATATGGAGAAATGAGCAAAGGGTGAGAAACAGGAGGAAAACCAAGAATGCAAATCCTGCAAGACAAGTTAATAAAGTAGTTCCATAAGGACGGAACAAACCATGGTGTTAAACATCATTGAGTGGTCAGATAAAGGCCCTAGCTGTTCGTTTAGCAATGTGGGGTACCACTGGTGGAAAGCCTCTTTTGCAGAAGAAGCAGAAGCTTGATTAAAGGAGGTTCTAGACAGAATGGTAGAATAGGGTTTAGAGATAAATCTTTAGTGGAAAAAATCTTTAGAGGAATTGCTGTAAAGAATGGAAATATGAGCTTATAGATGGAAGGCAACATAGAGAAATAACATCATTTTGTATGTTGATGGAATGATCTAGTGAAGAGGGGAAAATGGTGATGCAAGAGAAAGAAAGAGGAGGGACTTCTGGAGCTATGTTCTTGGATATTTAGAATACTTGGGATCTAGTGAACAAGCAGAAAGTTCAGCCTTAGATAGGAACGTGGACAGTTCATCCCTGGTAACAGGAGAGAAGGCAGCATTTAGAGCCCAGAAGCTGATGGGTGGGTGGAGGTGTGGGTGGGAACTTGTGGAAGTTCTCTTCTGATTGTTTCTATTTCTCAGTGAAGTAACACTCAAGGTCAAGGGCTGAGAAGAGAAGATCAGGCTGAGAGAGGCAGAGGAGGTGTGGGAAGGTTGGGGAGAGATGAGAAAATACAGAATCATCTTCCTAGGATTAGGACTAGGAAAATGCATGGTGATTGCTGGGCACCGTGAAGGGCATGCTTGAAATTAATAGTTGTGAATGTCATGAATTTAAAGAAAGATTGGTCAGTGTGGGTGATGTTTCTTCTAGTTCCATTCAGTTACATGCCTTCTGTTCAAGAGGAACATTTGTGCAAATGAGGATGACATAGTTGCCTGTTCATATCTCACAACTAGCTACTAAAGTAATAAGAAATTATAAATTTGTGGAAAATTGTCTTTACTTAGCACTGTTAGAGAATAAGGGGGTTCCTCTGGTTACTTGACTATTTTAGATAATTAAGTCTATTATATCATATATGAGTTAATTTTTTACAGAATTAGAAGATTGAAAAATAGCCCTACTCTAAGCATCACATAAGAGTTTTGGGACAATGACAAGTATCTTGAAGCAGTTTACTGTAATTGTTATGAAAAGTAATGATGATTGTATATCCTACAGAAAAATCTGGTTATTTGAATTTACTGGCCATTGGAATCTGAATACACTATATCAAGAATTTTTAAAAAGATATGTAAAAGGATGTCACTAAATGTAATAAGAATATCCTCATAGAAGTCTGTGTCTTGATTGTACCTGTGACAGCATAACAGTAACATTTTATTTTATTCCTCTCATTTACCTTTTTCTTGGATAGTAAAATAGCAAAGATAACATAATTAGATTCAGAATCTTTGGCGATGGCAAAAGCAATGTTGATATCATGGAGCATATGATAATGTACATTCACTGCATCTTTGATTGCTGAGACACAGACTTATTTCTCTCTCAGGTACTTGTGTTTTCTAGTAGCACAAACTTTTTATGAATTGTGAATTTGCTTTATAGGATTTGGTTATTTTTTTAAGTAACTGTCTAATTATATAGTTGATGTGTATTCACCGAATATAATTTGGAAAATATGGAAAGATAGAAGAAAATAAAAATTATCTACTGTCTCACCACTGTGAGGCAAACCCAATTAACATTTTCATGAATTTTAATCTAATATTCAAATTCATGCATATGTTTATTTAGAAAATTTGTTTCAAACCTTCTATTATTTTAGATTGAATATAAAAGATAATATTTTAACTTCATAGTTTATTGTGAGCGTCTCTCACTCTATCACAGTCTTTAAGCACACAATTTTTAATGATCAAATAGTAGTGTGTTATATAAATGTGCTATAATTTTTTAATAGGTCCCCTATTCCTGCACATTTAAAATGTTTTTGAATTTTAGAAAACACTATGGTGAGCATCCTTTTTTGGTAGCACTGATTATTTTCCTAAGGTAGATCCCTAGAAAAGGAATTTTGAGCTCAAAAAGTACAAACATTTTTAAAGTTACATGGATCTATTGTAGTTGTCGTCTTGGAAGATCATGCTTATTTGTAGTCCCCTTGGAAGTGAATAAGGTAGTCCATTGTACTGAATCCTTGAGAACTCTGTCTTCAGAGCACCTGTCTACACACTTTACTTATGATTACTTCACTCCAGTTCGGTCTCCGCTGAGCTATTCCATTAGAGTCTCAAGCAGTACCCCTGACTGCTATCTTTACAACCACTGAGATATTTTCTGTGCTGCTGCCAAACATAGTTTTCCACGTCACTGACCTTGTCACTTTCCTAACAAAAACTTCAGATCCTCCTCTGTCCAGTGGGTTCCACAGTGGCACACAAGGCCCCTCCGAGTCTGCCTCAGCCTCCCTTTTCCTTAATTGTATTCTGAAGTTCACCCTCCCTAATTCAGTCTATCCATTCTGTCTTGATTTTACTCTCCCAGCAAAGCTCAGTGCAGTGAGCAGCTAATGGCTTCACTTCCTTACCTTTTTCTTTGTTCTCACACTGTTCCCACAACACAGCCCAGCTATTAACATTTGTATAGGTGGCTGAGTTGGCTGGAGAAGCTCAGAACTGTGTGGTCTAGAGCATCCTCCTTATTAATTCTAGTCTATATTTATGTATTTTCTCAGCTTCTGGTTTATTTTTTACTTTACTGTTCTCATTTGTGCCCTGTAAGCACCTTCTATGCTTTGTTGAACAAGGTAGAATATAATTACACACAGAGATCAATGCATAAATGCATAAACACATGCTGGTTTCCATAACTGCAGACTGCATGCTCCCCAAAGGCTGCTGGGCATTTCTTGCTGCCCACCTACACATATACTGGTTTGTCTTTAAATACAACTCCTCAAAATTGCTGTTCTGAACATTTACCGTCCTCTCTTTTGGTGAATTGGCTCCAAAATTTTAGGTAAAAAACAGATACTGTCTGAGGAGCATATCCTTAACTCCTGTTTCTCCTATCCTAGCTCCTCTTTCAGGACAGCCCAGTTGGTCATCTGTGGGGTTCTGCCCATATCATGGGGTGTGTGCAGGGTGCCTTTGACTGCACTTTGCAGTCTCCAGGCCCCTACTTCTCTGCTTACAAACATGCTGCCGTGAAGCTCAGTCCATGCACGAACTCAGCTAACAACCCACCTCTCTGTCCTTATAATGCAACTACATTCCTCACTCAAAGCGCCATTCTGCTGATGTGGTAAAAAAAAAAAAATGCTAACTTCTTTCCCTCTCTTAGGGCTTATGCTTTCTCTCCAGTAGAGCTTCTGCAGTAGGAAGGGTTGAGAACGGGGGAAGAGTGATGAGGGCAGCCACTGTTCTCCTGGTCACTGGTCACCATTGAGAAGTCTGTTTCCACTCTCTGTGGCATGTGGGCATCACCCCTGAGCTTGCTCTGGATCCCCTATTTCTAGACAGAGCACATAGCGCTCTGTCTCTCAGGCCTTACCTCTCTAGAGCCCGGGAGCCGCAACTGCTGAGCCCTCGAGCAGCAACTACTGCAGCCAGGATGCTCTAGAGCCCACACTGCACAACCAGAGAGGTCACCGCAATGAGAACCCTGAGCTCTGCAATGAAGAGTAGCCTTGCTTTCTGCAACTGGAGAAAAGCCCTGCACAGCAAGAGATCCAGTATCGCCCAAAATCAACCAATCAACAAAATTATTAAAACAATTCTGTTCCTTCTGTGTTTGAT
>SJYX01022804.1:0-57527 GCA_006410675.1 Oreotragus oreotragus
CCTCCTCACGTCCGCAGCTGCTGTTCCTTCCACCCACGGTGCTCTTTTCTGCTTCCCAGAAGCCTCTCTCCCATCATTCCTTCAGATTTTTCTTCAAATGTCACTCACTCAGAGACCTCCCTGGCCACCGTGTGTGATGTCTCAAGGTCCCTCTTCCTAACATGTACCATCCCCGTTTCTCACTGTTTGTTTCTCCTCCATACCCATGTCCTGTGGTACACTTGATCTTCTCTATCGTCGTCTTATTTATGATCTTGTCTGTACCTCTGGGGATAAACTCCCAGAAAAGCACCTAGTGCATAGATGATGCTCGACAAACATCTTTGAATACACTGAAGGAATATTTCAAAATAAGATTTAAGTACAAGGAACACTGTGGAAATAAGAGTGTAACATCATCAGGGGACTCTTGAGAAACATCATTTATTTGGATTTGGAAATTCTGCTAGATTTGTTTTAACCATAGCCGTATAGTTATTTATGAAGAAAGAAACATGGATAGCTACATTTTCTGTTACTTATTCAGAGCTACTTCTGGTTAAGTGAATAATAACCATGTAGATAAAATACATACATATGTATATAATAAATTAGTGAAATTGATACTCTTGGGTAACCCATCAACACGGTAGAAGAGACAGGCTCTTTGTTTTTTTAGACTCATTATTTTAGAGTCACACCCCCTAAATTAAAGGGCTCAGCTGAATGTGAGCTGGGACTTGAATTATAGTACAGGTCACCTGGGTTGTTGGGAGCCAGGAAGGAAGAAAAAGGGGTTGGAAGTGTGTTCCCTAGGTATGTGTGTGTTCGTGTCGAGTTGCAGCAGGATTGGAAGGGGAGATTGAATGAGGAAATTAAGATTTGGCCTCAGAGAGCTTGAGGTTTTGTTGGCGGGACTCATTCACCCCACGGTAGGAAATAACCAGGTCGTTATCAGCATCCTCGGTACTGAGCTCTGTGGTTTGGCCCCAAGGACCAATTAGAACTACGGTCTTGACTTTGTTTCCCTTCAGATTCCATCACTGATGGTTGGAAGGCACGTGCCTCTTTCCTTGCCTATGACGATGTGACTTCTGACTGCTTGAATCATTTTCTCTGTTGTGTGATTTACATCCAATGGTCTTGTGAATGCTGTTGCGCTGCAGAGCATCAGAGACTTTCTATTTACACAAAGGACTCCTTTATCCCCCAGACCTGTAGAGATGCATTTGCTTGTTTATACAGATGTGCAGTCAGCACAAAGGCCTGTGTATGGAGACTGAAAAAAAGTGAAGGAAACAATAGGGAATTATGAGGTGTTTCCATCAAAGAGGAGAGGCTTTCCTGTGTGTGTGTGTGTGTGTGTGTGTGTGTGTGTGTGTGTTGGCTTCCCTGGTAGCTGACTTGGTAAAGAATCTGCTTGCAATGCAGGAGACCTGGGTTCAATTCCTGGGTCTGGAAGATTCCCTGGAAAAGGATAGGCTACCCACTCCAGTATTCTTGGGCTTCCCTGGTGGCTCAGATGGTAAAGAATCTGCCTGCAATGCAGGAGACCTGAGTTCAATCCCTGGGTTGGGAAGATCCCCATGAAAAAAAAAAAGGCAACCCACTCCAGTATTCTTGCTTGGAGACTCCCTATGGACAGAGGATTCTGGCGAGCTACAGTCCATGGGGTTGCAAAGAGTTGGACACAAATGAACGACTAAGCACGTATCTCTGTATATATTAATATGTTGGGTACGTGTATGTATGTATGTGTGTGTATATATGTAGGGATGTACATTTGTGTGGTGTGTATGTATATGTGTAGCTTGCAAGTATCATTTCCATAAAGGTCATTAAAGCCCTCTGTATGCCATACTTTACTAATTGCACTTGGATCTGTATAACATAGTAGCATATCAATGTTCATTACTTTGGTCAGTAAAGAGAAAGAGTTAATATCAGACACAATAATGTAGATTTCTCAGCTCCAAAGAGACTGCGTTGTCAGGTGAGTCTTCCTTTCAAAGCTGATGTGCATTCTGTAGGCTTCTACTCTACAGGATCTCATGAAGCTCTTATTGCTAAGTCACTTCAGTCATGTCCAACTCTGTGCAATCCCCATAGACGGCAGCCCACCAGGTTCCGCCATCCCTGGGATTCTCCAGGCAAGAACACTGGAGTGGGTTGCCATTTCCTTCTCCGATGCATGAAAGTGAAAAGTGAAAATGAAGTCTCAGTTGTGTCCAACTCTTTGCGACCCCATGGACTGCAGCCCACCAGGCTCCTCTGTCTGTGAGATTTTCCAGGCAAGAGTACTGGAGTTCTTAAAAAGTACAAATTCCTTATAGGCCCCTAGAGGGATACAGACACAGGCGAGCCATGGCAATTACAGGATGTGGTGATGGGAGAAGGAGGCTAAGAGCTGAGTCTGTTAGGCCACTTTCCTAAAGATCATGCAGTATGTGTGCTTGTTAGACACCCACAAGATGACCCACTGTCACTCAAGAAGGCTGCAGTTAAACAGCGCTGGGGGGTTATGTTTATGCCTCATGGAAGAGAAGTCTTTACCCAATTCTGCTCTAAGACCCCACTTTCTATTACATAGAAATTCAGCTCTCTTGCTTTTTGTCATCATTTTCATTCCCACAATGAAATATATTAAGTAAGGTAAAATGCTGTATAAAATTATTTACATTGTCTGGTGATTCTTTGTCATCATAGATAGACAGAGATAAAGATATATAGGTACAGATGTCTATCTATGAAGCCTCTGTGAAGTGTGTGTCATATGTATGTATGAAATTCTGAGAAGTAGTTTCTATTACTTCTAAAAGATTGATTGTTCAGGGGCTTATATGTCACTTGATCATATATGTCTTTCTAATGAAGTCTATAAGAATTTACCAAAGTTGGACCATGTAAACTGCAGTGGAAAATACTCTTTGGAAGAATAAGAAAGTGCTTTTAGCTTTGAAGAACTTCCTAATCAGACTGAGCATTGGACAATACCCAACCCTGTGTAATGTATGAACATCTACTGTTATAAGCCTTCAAAATAGATACATAGGCATCCTGACCCTCAGCACTTCAGAAAGTGACCTTATTTGGAAATAGGTGCATTGCAGATGTAATTAGTTAACATGAAGTTATACCAGGATAGGGTAGTCTTCTAATTTTATACGGGCAGTATCCTTCTAAGAGGACAGCTGTGTGCACATGAAAAGATGTGCAACATCCCCAATTATTATTAATAGAAAAATGCAAGTCAGAATACAGTGAGCTGTCACCTAACACTGATGGCCATCATAATGGCCATCATAAAAAAATGTACAAATAACAAATGCTAGACAGAGTGTGGAGAAAAAGGAATCCTCCTACACTGTTGGGAATGTAAATTGGCACAGCAGCTATAAAGAACAGTATGGAGGCTCCTTCAAAAACTAAAAATAGAGCTATCATGTGATCCTACAATCCCACTCTTGGGTATATATACAGAGAAAATTCTAATTGGAAAAGGTACGTGCTTCTCAATGTTCATAGTGGCACTATTTACAATAGCTAAGACATGGAAGAACCTAAGTTAACATTGATACATGAATGGATAAAGAAGGTGTGGTACAATGATATATACAATAATATACACAAGATATATACAATGGAATATTACTCAGCCATAAAAGAATGAAATTGCACCATTTGCAGCAACATGGGTGGATCCAGAGTTTATCATACTCAGGAAGTGATGGTTTATGTTTGCCTGACTTCAAAGCCTAGTATAGGAACCTTTTCCCTACACTAATGATTTCCAAAGGCACTTGGCAAACTCCATGGGTTTTTCAAAGAAATCTAAGGAACTACAGAGGGTATGGAATGTTTTCATCAACCCGATGAAGATATTGGATGCATAGTGATTGGTACTATGGCAAGGATAGTTGAGATGCTGAATAGCAAAGTTAAGGTTCAGAGAGATTCTAAAGTGCTAAAAACCCAGGTCAAAAAAGAACTTCAGAGTTACTGGAGACATATATCTAATTTGCATTTAGATTCAAAATTGAACTGTGTCAGTATATACTAGAATGGTAGTTCTCTGAGTAGTTCCGAGACCAGCAGCTGGTGCATCACCAAGGAAGATTAGAAATACAAGTTCTTGTGCCTCTCTTATCCCTATTAAATCAGAAGCTCTAGAGATGTTTTAGTAAGCCCTCTAGTTGTGTCAATGCAGGCTGAAGTTGGAGAACCACTGGCTAGAAAAACCAACCTCCTTCTCTCCCTTTCTTCATTTCTTTGTCTTTATTCAATGTCATTCCAGAAAGGACTTGGGGTGGAAAATCTGACTAAACGGTTTGTGTAAGAACAAAGGTTTTATTTTATGAAAAGTTTAGACTCAGTGGTGTGATGTGGCTGCTGCCAAAAATAAAGAGTTGGCATTGGAAATAGTGACCAGAACAAGGGAAGCAAGAGGCAGCCCTCTCCCATTTGGCATATTCTCTGTATTTGCCATATTGCACTAGACTGTACCTGGAGTTTGTTGAGGAACTGATTTTCAGAGGGATATTGAAAAAGGGTTTGACAAGGATGGCAGAGCTCCACAAACCTTGTCTTAAAGGAAGAAGTTGAGGAAAGCCCCCTCCTATGATGGAGGGCTGACATAGAGAAGAAAGAGAACTTGACATCTTGTTCCAGAGGGCAGAAAACATACAATGTTGGAAAGCCCCTTCCACTGGTATGAACAGGGCAAGATGTTTCCAGGCTTTTTCTGCAAGGTATTGGCAATCCAGGTAAGTCCCTCAGGCTTTTTCTCCTCCAGCTATAGTATTTAGATGATAAGGGCTAGAATGTCCACTCCACAGGTGTCTGTGAAGACTGAAAAATGTGACAATGTTTCAATATTTGAAAAACTAGCATAATTGTATGGTGATGAACCAATGGTACTGTTATTAACTAAGACTAGTTGATGGAAATTTTAAGTTCAAGATGAAGAAAAATTTCAACCTACCAATTGGCCCAAAGAGGGATGATCTTCCTCAACAAGTAGCAAGTTCACTGTCATGAGAGGTCTTCAGATCAAGACAGAGATGTTAGAGGATGAATTGTTTTGGTTTGGAGAGATGGCCCCTAAGTGCCTCTCTGACGCTTGTATTTCATGACACAGAGATTAGTGACTCGAGGTGAGGTAGATCTAAGAGATTGGTGCTTGGAGCTAGCAGAATGAAGGTTTAATTTGGCATTGCCTCGTCACTCTGTGCATGCCAATACATGCCACAGCAAACATTTTAAACACTGAAATGCTTTTAAACCTTAAGTACATTAAAAATCAGGCTTCCCAGGTGGTGCTAGTGGTAAAGAACTTGCCTACCAATGCAGGAGACATGAGGTGCAGGTTTGATCCCTGAGTTGGGAAGATCCTTTGGAGGAGGGCGTGGCAACCCACTCCAGTATTCTTGCCTGGAGAACCCCGTGGACAGAGGAGGCTGGTGGGCTACAGTCCATGGGGTCGCACAGAGTTGGACATGACTGAAGCAACTTAGCACGCATGCACATTAAAAACATTTAAAAAGTCCATCCATGTCTCTACAAATGAACCAATTTTGTTCCTTTTTATGGCTGAGTAATATCTCTTTGTATGTATGAACCACATCTTCTTTATCCATTCCTCTGTCAATGGACAGGTAGGTTTTTTCAATGGCCTGCTGCTACTGCTAAGTCACTTCAGTCCTGTCCAACTCTGTGCAGCCCCATAGACGGCAGCCCACCAGGCTCCCCCACCCCTGGGATTCTCCAGGCAAGAACACTGGAGTGGGTTGCCCTTCCCTTCTCCAATGCATCAAAGTGAAAAGTGAAAGTGAAGACGCTCAGTCGTGTCCGACTCTTAGCGACCCCATGGACTGCAGCCCACCAGACTCCTCCATCCATGGGATTTCCCCGGCAAGAGTACTGGAGTGGGGTGCCATTGCCTTCTCCGTTTCCATGGCCTGGCTACTATAAATAGTGCTGCAGGAAATACTGTGGTGCATGTGTATTTTTAAATTATGTTTTTCTCTGCATATATGCCCAGTAGTGGGATTGCTGGGTCATATGGAGAAGGCAATGGCACCCCACTCCAGTGTTCTTGCCTGGAAAATCCCAGGGATGGGGGAGCCTGGTGGGCTGCCGTCTGTGGGGTCGCACAGAGTCGGACACGACTGAAGCGACTTAGCAGCAGCAGCAGCATGGTAGTTCTATTTTTCAAGGAACCTTCATACTGTTCTTCATACTGAGGAGGGAAGGAGAGTGGAATGGATTGGGAAATTGGGATTGGAATATATACAACACTATGTTTAAAATAGATAAGTAATGAGAACCTACTGTATAGCTTACAGAAACCTACTCAGAGCTCTGTGGTGACCAAAATGGGAAGGAAATCCAAAAAATAACCACACACACATATATCTGATTCATTTTATTATATGGTAGAAACTTACACAACATTGTAAAGCAACTATACTCCAGTAAAAATTAATTAAAAAAAGAAAGAAACATAAAACAAAAAGGAACAAGATGGGCCCATACTAGATAACCTCATTTTTGTTTTTCTCTCCTATGATTAAATCTCTCTTTCCATTAAAAGTCTGGTTGAATGGGCCCCTAGGTTTTTCTATAGATCTATTGATGTCTGAATATGGAAAGTAAATTAGAACTCCTAGTGCTTTCTTATAACTCTTTGCGATGTTTCATAGGAATGGAAGAGGTGTCTTCTTTGGGTTCTAAGCCAAATCCTGAATTGATTTACATCATTTTCCCTTTAAGACTAAGATTTCCTCTGGCTATAATTCTGTATCTAAAGTTCTATTTCTTCTTTTTTCCTTGCTCCTAAACTGTTGGGTAACACTGGTGACTTTTGCCTCTCTCCACTCCCTGATTGGCTGGTTTCCAGTGTCAGAGAGATGAATGGATCCTTTTGTGCAAGGAGTTTTGTAATTTAGGGAAGAACTGAGAGCCTTGCCAAAGATAGTATGTGGGCATTTTACACATATTACAGATAATGTGTATATATCAATAACATAATGAAGGTACCATTCAGGCATCACTGTGGGTGGTAGCTGCTAAGTAAGAGACAGCTATATCTCATTTTTAATATATTAGAGACTCTCTTCTAATTTAGTCAGCAACAGTTGTTGGTCTGTTATTTAAAGAAAAAAGTCAGTTAAAGCAAAAACTTTAGAAAAAAAATTATAAAAGAAAAATTGGGGGGAAAGCAGGAGGTAAACTTTTATTTTAACTTAAAATGTATATATGAGTGTGTATATATATGTTTAACACACACACACCCTAACACAATTTAAATGCTGAGTCTTTTGTAAAAGACCAAGGACTCTTTGACTATAGCTCTGTCTGTTGCCAATCCAGGGCTTCCAGGTGGCCTAGTATTAAAGAATCTGCCTGCCAGTGCAGGAGACATGAGAGACATAAGATCCCTGGGTCAGGAATATCCTCTGAAGAAGGAAATGGCAATCCATTCCAATATTCCTCCCTGGAGAACCCCATGAACGGAGAGCCTGGTGGGCTACAGTCCATAGGGTCACAAAGAGTTGGACATGATTGAGCAACTGAACAATGACAACAAATTGCCAATCCATGTCTTATATTTTGCCTAAACCACATCTGTAGCACATTGTCAATGATTTCTAGTTTTTAGTTTCTTTGAGGGAGAGGCTCATTTCAGGACATCTGCTAAGTGAACAGAGTGCAGGATCCTTCTAGATTTTTAACATATATATTTTTTTAATTTGATAGCTATCTCTCCCACATCTAAAATTGGAAAAAAAATTATCACAGTAAAATACACATGACATAGAATTTAACTTTTAACCATTTTTTAGAGTATACAATTCAGTGGCATCAAATAAATTCACAATGTTGTCCAACCATCACTGCTATCCACTTATAGAAAAACTTTTGTCATCCTAAATGGAAACTGTGCCCATAAAAAATAACTCCCATTCCTGCTACCCCCCAGCCCCTGGTCACCTCTGTCTTACTTTATATCTTCATAAATTTGCCTATTCTAGGTTTCTTGTGTAAGTGAAATTGTACAGTATTTGTCCTTTTGTGTCTGGCTTATTTGACTTAGCGTAATGTTTTCAAGATTCATCCATGTTTTAATATGTCAGCATTTCATTACTTTTCATGGCTGAGTAGTATTCTATTGTATGTGTAGCTGCATTTTCTTTATCTGTATATCTGTTAATAGACACTTGGGTTATTTTTATCATTTAGCTATTGCGAATAATGCTGCTATGAACATTGGTATACAAGTATTTATTTGAGTCCCTATTTTAAATTCTTTAGGGTATGTATCTAGGAGTAGAATTGCTAGGTTATATGGTAATTGCTTGTTTACCTTTTTGAGGACTCACCAAACTATTTTTCAAAAAAAAAGTTTTTTTTTAAAGAAACTTGTTTTAGGAAGACTTTCTAAGGCATTCAGCTCGGTTCTCACAGAAGCATAGCTTTCTTTACATTTGGTCCTGCATTTCATCAGTTTCTAGAACATCTAAAGAACTTGGATAATTACAATATCATGTTCAACTTGATACTGAACAGGCTTAGAAAGATACTTGCTAAGCACTCAACTGTTAATACCAGAAGTCCTTGGAACATACTAAAGAGTACCTTTCCAGTAATGAATCCCAGTGTGCTGTGGCCATCAGCCAATACCTATTATAGAAAAAATGAAGAATACTGGTTAATCTGGACAGTAAAACAGCAGCCAGTTAAGAGAGTTTTTACCATTCAGCTAAATTATCTTTGTCATGATAAAATGTATAAAGGAATTGAGAAACAATTGTCATTCTAGGAAAAAAAAAAAATCCAGGACTGTTAACATCAATATACTTATTGGAACACTAGCAGAAGAAAGGCTGACAGAAAAGGCTAAATAGAATGGGAAGTTGACCAAGGTGGTCATTTTTGTATCAACTCTTGAATTTAAGAAAATTCTACTCGCTAAAAGCAGTGGGTTGATTTTCTTTCCTTACAGCTTAATTTAGCATGGGTGATAAATGGAGGATAAACAGGGAATAGGGAGAGTGTGCCTATTCTTAGAAAATACCTTTCAAGTTAAGATTCGAGACTTTGGAATGTGATTAGAAGGTTTTCTAGCCAGTTCTGAAATTAAATCACCGAGCTGTAGGAGGAGTACTTTTATACAGCATCATCCATCCTTATTGGTGACCCAAGTGATTAAAGGTTTGGAAAACTGGCCCTCAAAATATGGGCTAAAGAAATTGGGTTTATTTAGCTTAAAGAGGGAGACTGAGCATGCTGAGGGGGACTTAATAATAGTCTCCAAGAATATGAGGGATATTCTATGAGTGATGGAAAGCAGCTGTTTCCTGTTTCCACTAAGGACTGGATAAGAAAGAATGGAGTTAAATTGCAACAAGTGGTTTAAGAACTCCTTGGCCATAAAGTTCAAGACAACAAACCCACAAGACCAAAGTCACTTCTCTGTTTCAGAATTTGGTAGCTCACTAGCTGTCTTTCTTGGTGGTTTCAACTGGCCTGTTCTTGAACTAGTAAAAAGATATGGAGGACCTTTTACCTGTGTGAGAGTATGAGGTTGTCCGATGTCAGAACGTACCAGTGTTCTGTGGCTGAGGAAGCACTTATCTTCTAATGAGATTTAAAGAGAAAAAAAAATTCAGAATCTCTTTGCTCCTCCTTGATTTGATTTTAAAGCCAGATAATCTAGATTTACCTTCTCTATAAGATAAATTTAATTAGATTTGCTAGTGTGCATTTTTTCTGCCCATGTTGTCAATATGGTCATGATTTTTTAAAAAATTCTGTATTTTTAGTGAGATTGTGTGTATTTGTATATATACACATATGTGAAAAGTGAAAGTGTTAGTTGCTCAGTCCTGTCCAACTGTTTGTGACCAATGGACTGTAGCCTGCAAGGCTCCTCTGTCCATGGAATTCTCCAGGCAAGAATACTGGAGTGGACAGCCATTCCCTTCTCTGTGGGATCTTCCCAACCCAGGGATCCAACCCGGGTCTTTTGCATTGCAGGCAGATTCTTTACCATCTGAGCTACCAGGGTAGGCCCACATACGCATACACACACACATATATGTATTCAGACATACATGATATTTTAAGTTACGAGATATATACATATATCTCACAGATACATATTGAAGATATTTGATATATGAATTTTGGAGAAGGCAATGGCACCCCACTCCAGTACTCCTGCCTGGAAAATCCCATGGATAGAGGAGCCTGGTAGGCTGTAGTCTATGGGGTTGCTAAGAGTTGGACACGACTGAGCGATGACTTCCCTTTCACTTTTCACTTTCATGCATTGGAGAAGGAAATGGCAACTCACTCCAGTGTTCTTGCCTAGATAATCCCAGGGACAGGGGAGCCTGGAGGGCTTCTGTCTATGGGGTCGCACAGAGTCAGACACAACTGAAGTGACTTAGCAGCAGCAGCAGCAGACATATATTTATCAGATGTAATTAATTCAACAATGAAAGCAATGTTTTGTTCTAGACAGTGCATCTAAGTATTAGGGATATGAAGATGAATAAGATATACACTATGCTAATTAGAGCTTCCCAGGTGGCAGTGGGAAAAAGCTGGCTTAACACTCAACATTCAAAAAACTAAGGTCACGGCATCCAGTCCCATCACTTCATGGCAAATAAATAGAGAAACAATGGAAACAGTGACAGACTTTATTTTCTTGGGCTCCAAAATTACTGCAGATGGTAACTGCAGCTGTGAAATTAAAAGACGGTTGCTCCTTGGAAGAAAAGCTGTGACAAACCTAGACAGTGTATCAAAAAGCAGAGACATTACTTTACTGACAAAGGTCCATCTAGTCAAAGCTATGGTTTTTCCAGTAGGCGTGTATGGATGTGAGAGTTGGACAATAAAGAAGGCTGAGAGTCAAAGAAGTGATGCTTTTGAGCTGTGGTGTTTGAGAAGACTCTTGAGAATCCTTTGGTCTGCAAGGAAATCAAACCAATCAATCCTGAAGGAAATCAGTCCTGAATATTCATTAGAAGGACTGATGCTGAAGCTGAAGCTCCAGTACTTTGGCCACCGGATGCAAAGAGCCGACTCATTAGAAAAGACCCTGATGCTCAGAAAGATTGAAGGCAGGAGGAGACGGGGAAGACAGAGGACAAGATGGTTGGATGACATCACCAACTCAATAGACATGAGTGTGAGCAAGCTCCGGGAGATGGTGAAGGACAGGGAAGCCTGGAGTGCTGCAGGCCATGGGGTTGCAGAGTCAGACACGACTGAGCGACTGAATAACAAGGTGACATAGTGGTAAGGAGTCTGCCTGAAGTGCAGCAGACATAAGAGACACGGGTTCTGTCCCTGGGTCAGAAAGACCCCCCTGGAGGAGGGCACGACAACCCACTCCAGTATTCTTGCCTGGAGAACACCATGGACAGAGGAGCCTGGTGGGCTATAATCCATAGGGTCACAAAGAGTCAGACATGACTGAACTGACTTAGCATGCACATGTTAATTAGGAACAAAGCAAGTACACAAAGAGCTATGAAATAATAGGAAATCAGTCCTGAATATTCATTAGAAGGACTGATGCTGAAGCTGAAGCTCCAGTACTTTGGCCACCGGATGCAAAGAGCCGACTCATTAGAAAAGACCCTGATGCTCAGAAAGATTGAAGGCAGGAGGAGACGGGGAAGACAGAGGACAAGATGGTTGGATGACATCACCAACTCAATAGACATGAGTGTGAGCAAGCTCCGGGAGATGGTGAAGGACAGGGAAGCCTGGAGTGCTGCAGGCCATGGGGTTGCAGAGTCAGACACGACTGAGCGACTGAATAACAAGGTGACATAGTGGTAAGGAGTCTGCCTGAAGTGCAGCAGACATAAGAGACACGGGTTCTGTCCCTGGGTCAGAAAGACCCCCCTGGAGGAGGGCACGACAACCCACTCCAGTATTCTTGCCTGGAGAACACCATGGACAGAGGAGCCTGGTGGGCTATAATCCATAGGGTCACAAAGAGTCAGACATGACTGAACTGACTTAGCATGCACATGTTAATTAGGAACAAAGCAAGTACACAAAGAGCTATGAAATAATACATCATGATAGAAAGTCAGCTAGAAGAATTTAAAGTTGGAAAAGTGAGCTTTGGGAATGTTACAGTTTTTAGTCAATGAGACAGATGGAAATGCCTGAAAACGTCTTCTCAACTATTGTTTTACCCTTGCTATTCTATGTTAGGTGAATTGTACTGTTTTTCCTGAATTGGTTAGGTAGTGTCTTATTTCCCCAACTGGGAGTATTTCCAAGGCAGGAAATCAAATCAAGGTTTGATTTCCAGAGGATATAACTGTTAAGTTGCATCTTGAAAGTTATAGGTAGGTCAACATTAACTAACTACATATATGTCCCACGTGGTATATTTTCATCTTCTACCAACATTTACTATAATCTTATTAGAAATATTTGCCTCTGTCATTGACTGTTTTCTGTCATCTGGAGAGGGGTAAGAGTGAATCGTGATCCAAGGGAACTCTCACAACTCTTTTGGCCTTCAAGAATCCAGCATCAGAGTTGAAAAAATAACTTGAAATTGCTTTGAANATTTGCCTCTGTCATTGACTGTTTTCTGTCATCTGGAGAGGGGTAAGAGTGAATCGTGATCCAAGGGAACTCTCACAACTCTTTTGGCCTTCAAGAATCCAGCATCCGAGTTGAAAAAATAACTTGGAATTGCTTTGAATCATTTGTTCACTGTGAGGCTTTGGTCAACTTATTTAACCTCTCTGAGTTTCGGTTTCTTTCATCTACCTGAATCATCTGACAGGAATGTGTTCAGGATTAAATTAAATGAAGTAATGTGTGCCAAACGCAGAGCCCATGTACTCAGCCCTTAAGTCGTGTGTCTTCCTTTAGTTCACAAAGGGCATCTCTTGCGTATGTCAGGATCATGATTACCTCTAGAGTCTCTGCACATAGTGGGGTTTGTTGCACTTGAGAGGCAGGCTTGTAGAGTAAGGTTAGTCTAAAGATTCATGAGGATGTCCGAAGTCCAATTATATGATTTTCTCCCTATTTTGTACTTACTTAATCCAGAAGAAGCTCTAATATTTTGGCCACCTGATGCGAAGAGCCAACTCATTGGAAAAGACCCTGATCCTGGGAAAGGTTAAAGGCAAAAGGAGAAGGGGGCAACAGAAGATGAGATGGTTAGATAGCATCCCTGACTCAATATACATGAACTTGAGCAAATTCTTGGACATAGTGAAGGGCAGGGAAGCCTGACATGCTGCAGTCCTAGGTGCTGCAAAGAGCTGGACACAACTTAGTGACTGAACAACAATCCAGAAAATAAAAAAGTCTACTAGAATGCCAAATTTCCTAGGAAGAGTGTCCGTTGTTGAACTGCTTGAAACCAATGATGTGCACACATGGAAGAAAAATGCACTGTAAAATCTGCAGGAACACTATGTGTTTTTGTTTTACAAGGTTTAAAGGAGCATAAATCAGTCTTCTAGATTTGCAGACAGTCCTATTAATAGACATTGATTAAGTCAAGTGCTGTGCTTTGAAATGATATCAAATTGATGAGCTGATCCCAGCCCTGACAAGGTATATGAACTTGTTGGAGAGACCAAACATGTATACATGAAGTAACCACATCACGGTTAGACTCAGTCTCAGGAAATAAATATAAAGCAACAGGGCTTGAGCCTGTAAGTACTGAGGAAAGGCAGGATATGGGTTTGGGTAGGGACTTAATCTAGTTCTTGGAGACTTAGAGTCGTGGTTTGACTGGTTCATAAAACACTATCATTTAAAGACAGAAAGTTTTTTAAAAAGCAACTTAAAATGCTCACTTCCTATAGAAACCCAAGAACAGACTGCAGTTGCTCTTAACTTATTTGAAATAAATGCATCTTTCTAAATTGTTAGCGTTCAGGCTGATTTCCTTTCAGACTCTCCCTCCACACCGTGCCAGACTGCTCCTGCCCAAATTCATTCTTTGTCTGCGGGATGTGGAATATCCTTATAAATCATAACAAGTCACAGGGAGAGCAAAAATCCCAGCTAGAGACTTACCTCCAAAGTTGAGCCATGTCCCATATTTTATTAAAATGGTGGTGGATTTAGGAACCAAGATTAGGGCCTTTGTCTCTTTATATGAAGAAGATTTATATTCAGAGCCTTCCAAGGGTGAACCCGTATCCTCTGACCTGGACCAGTCCTCTGGTCCCTCCCCACATCCCAGCTCCCCATACGAAACAGGAAGCAGAAGAACAAAACCATTAACTTAATGGCATAGAATTTATGGCCGAAATCTTGCAAAGCTTGTGTCAGCAGAGGAAAATAATTACTGTCACTTTCTTTGAGACACTTGGCTTTATGGTTCCTGTCACCTTTATCAAAACACATGGCTGATTTAGTAGCTCTATTTTTCATGGCAAATGGCCTGGTGTTACTTTTTTGTGTATGTGGCCATGCCCATGAGATGACAATACTTGGGTAAACTGGAGTGGTACTCAACTTAGATAGTGAATTGGATACTGTTAATAGTTTGGGTTTAGTCCTGCTGTCAGTATGCCAGCTGAACTTTTCTCTTGTCCTTTCCTCCTCTAGATTCTCAAATCCAAAGATTTAACATCTCCAACCCAGCGCTACATTGACAGCAAAGTCGTGAAAACCAGAGCAGAGGGCGAATGGCTCTCTTTTGACGTCACTGATGCTGTTCACGAATGGCTCCACCATAAAGGTGACCACTGTTCTCTGTTTTCCTCCTTTGATGTTCACTGATCCTAAATTATTTGCAATACACTGGCAGATGGAGGGGTATTAGATGCACAGAAAAATGACCTCCTCGACTTCATATTTTCCAGACAGGAACCTGGGATTTAAAATAAGTTTACACTGTCCCTGCTGCACCTTTGTACCATCGAATAATTACATCATCCCCAATAAAAGTGAAGAACTAGAAGCAAGATTTGCAGGTAAATGAAACTTGGGCAAAGGAGGTGGGGGAGGGAAGGCCTCTGTCAACAGCCTGGGGGAATGAGGGCAGTTTGTGTGTGAAAATGAGATTTGTTTGGTCAAAGCTATGGTTGGGGTAAGACACATGAAGGCAGAAAGGGATTGGTTTCCAGTTTACACTGCTCGAAGCCGGGTGATGACTTGGCAATACTAATTGACAGACTTACCAGCCTTCCAGACTCTTAAAGAACCTGTTAAGCCCTTCATTCTTCATTTAAGCAAACCAGCATTCCCTCAATGTTAATGTTATGGAAGAAAAAGATAACATGCATTCAAGGACATACATTGATAATGCTCCCAAACCCAACATCAGGAATCCACCACTGGATTTCACAGAAGGATGTCCCCTCCTGCCACAGCCTCTGTAACTAACCTGATCTGTGTCAGAACACACTCCCTTTTCTGGCTGATGCCCAATATTCCAAGTGGCTTCCTTATCAGGTTTTCATAATTATTTTGCAAACACAGAACAGAGTTTTAGTTGTTCCCCCAGTCTTTCTTACCTTTTAGTGAATTAGCCAAAAGTTGAAGGGGATGAGGTGATACTAAGGGTTCGAGTCATGTCTTCCACTAGACAACAAGTCGTTGGATGATGAGAGATGAGCAGAGGGTCTGGACCAATTGTGGGTGTAGCACTTGCTCCATACCACCAGGTTAGGGAGCTGATCCCCTTTCCCTAAACTAACCCCACCAGGGACCTCCATCCCTTGGCCGAAGCCTCCAGTGGCCCTTGCTCATGGAAAAATCCTCCCAGAAGTCTAGAGATTTATTTCAGTCTCTAACCTAGTCATGATTCTTGAGAAGTACAGAGATTAAATGCTTAAGCTGGCAGTCTCTTGAGCATGCTCTGGGAAGCTCAGGTTTCTCCATCTCAGATGGAATCAGGAAAGTGTTGAGGATGCCATAAAAATCAATGAAAAAGCCCTTTCTTCACAGCTTCCCCAAACAGCATTAGGTAAGGGTGACTTCTGTTTCACTTGAGCCTCATTCACTGCAGTTTAGTGTAAGGCTCAGTTTAGGTTCATGAGGAAGGTCTTTGAGTTGACCAGTCCTAGGAAGAGAGGAACCCAGCGGGTGACAAGGCATGTTCCATGGCCGTGTTGTTGAAGGCTTGAGCACAGCCTACGCTGAGGACTGACCGCACTACTGAGAGAGTGCCCTTGGACTAGAGGTCAAAGACTCCTTCTGTAGTGACTTTCATAACCAACTCGCCCTGCCTTGGACACTGGACTGCCTTCTGACAAGAGCCCCATTTAGCCGTGTTCCTTGTCACTGGTACTCGCCCTGTCCGTTGCTGTGGGGAGTGAGCCAACTGCTGCTGCTGCTGTGTGGTCATCACTGCTGTTTGTGACAATAGACAAAGGGGGGAAAAAAGGTATGGCTGATTCTACTTGATGAAGGTAAAGCTAAATGTTTATTACCCGAATGCATTTTTTCAAGGTATTGATGGCACCTCTACCTATACCAGTGGTGATCAGAAAACAATAAAGTCCACTAGGAAAAAAAACAGTGGGAAGAGCCCACATCTCCTGCTAATGTTGTTGCCCTCCTACAGACTTGAGTCCCAACAGTCCAACCGGCGGAAGAAGCGTGCTCTGGATGCAGCCTACTGCTTTAGGTAAAGGAAATAAAAAGAAAACAAAAAAGGAATTGTGTTTCTGTTTAACTGCTGTCCTGCCTTTGCCTTTTGTTTTACTGAAAATGAACTTGAACTGTAACTCGTTGCTTACAGCCGGGGATAGAAAAATAGAGCCATCGTCTTTTGTGACACCAGAGGTTTAAACAGTTATTTCTATACTGTCTTCATCAGTTCTTTAGCAATGAACCCACTATGAAGGGAGAAAACTAGCCCCTTGAGCTTCACCCCTCACCCCAAGTCTCTCTGAAGCACTTTGAGGCTGAAGGAGAAAAGGAACTCTCAGCTCTCCAGAGCAAAGATAGGTTTATTTGAGGAGCATGATGGCGGCTCCCTAACTGGGGAGACTCGCCATCAGTAGGAGCCTTTCCTCTCCCTGAAGGGTGTGCATGCATGCGTGTATGCTAAATTGCCTCAGTCGTGTCCGATTCTGTGTGATCTTATGGACTGTAGCCCACCAGGCTCCTCTGTCCATGGGATTCTCCAGGCAAGAATACTGGAGTGGGTTGCCATGCCCTCCCNTTTCCTCTCTCTGAAGGGTGTGCATGCATGCGTGTATGCTAAATTGCCTCAGTCGTGTCCGATTCTGTGTGATCTTATGGACTGTAGCCCACCAGGCTCCTCTGTCCATGGGATTCTCCAGGCAAGAATACTGGAGTGGGTTGCCATGCCCTCCCCCAGGGGATCTTCCCGACCTAGGGACTGAACCTGCATCTCTTACATCTTCTGCATCGGCAGGCGGGTTCTTTATCATCCACGCCAGCTGGCAGGGTGCCAGTGGTCAGACGGACAGTAAGAGTGATGAGGGAGAGAGAGGAAAAGTGCTGTTCGTCGTGTCTTTTACAGAATACGAGAGAAGGGGGAGAAGCATAAATTGATCTCCTATTCCTACATGAGTTTATGGAGGGAAAGTGTGAATGTCCTTCTGTGGTTTCTTAGCAAGCCTGGTAAGAGAAAGGCTCTTTCTTTATGTTGTGAGCTATGGGGTGGTGAGAGGGCCTCACTGATAAAGTGCAAGGAAAAGGGTGTTTTTTGTTTGCTAGAGCCAGTGGTTGCACTAATAAGCAAGATTCCGTGTTTCTTGATCTCTGGTTTATCCCTAGATCCAGGGCCAGGAAATGAAATAAAGGATTTTTTCTCAAAGGAAAATGCCTGAGATGGTTCTCTGTAAATAGCTGTTGTACTTTATCCATTTGTATTTGAAAAGGCAATAGAGGCTGGACGGCAAAACTGTGCTTTGTAGGTTGGAAGGGGCTTGGTCTCCATCTGCCACCTTTCTGCTTATGTCTCATCCTTCAAGGGAAGGATTTGGTTTTTGAGGACACAGATAAAAGGGTCAGAGTATAGAACTCCCAAGGGAAAGCAGTCCAGCAAATCACCATCACACCCCATTATGAAAGTCTGTTGAGATTGCTATACAACCACTGAAACCTTGTCTGTGGTATATGCTCATATACGTATGTATGAAAGTCACTCAGTTGTGTCCGACTGTGACTCCCTGGACTGTAGCCTGCCAGGCTCCTCTGTTCATGGAATTCTCCAGGTCAGAATACTAGAGTGGTAGCTGTTCCCTTCTCCAGGGGATCCTCTCAACCCAGGAATCAAACCCAGGTTTCTTGCATTGCCAGTGGATTCTTTACCAGCTGAGCCACCAGGGAACCCCAATGCTCATATTTATTTGTTGAATAAACAAATGAGTCATTTTTCTGGTTTGGAATAAGGGACCTGGAGTGGGACGGAAATCAGCTTTAAAATCTCCATTGCTCTCTCTTTTATCAGAAATGTGCAGGATAATTGTTGCCTACGCCCACTTTACATTGATTTCAAGAGGGATCTTGGGTGGAAATGGATTCATGAGCCTAAAGGGTACAATGCCAACTTCTGTGCTGGAGCATGCCCATATCTGTGGAGCTCAGACACTCAGCACAGTAGGGTAAGTACAGGCTTCATTTGTCTCTTCATTCTTGGGCTGCTATTGTAACTGCTGATAGTTTTACTGAATGGATTCTCAATAGCCTCGTGCCCTTTTGTCACCACACGTAAATGGATGCTGGAGAAACCCTTTTGAATGATGAGAAAAAATTTGGGCTGTAGGTGAACTCAGAAAGCAATACTGATGAGCTTAGACAAGTAGGTCTGGCCTTTCCAATTAGCCTGTAAGCAACTTGAGGACAATTTTGTTTAATTTTCTCTTTGTTTTACGTTCTTAACAGCTGTAAGCATAAATAGGTGGAATCAATATCTTACTAAGTGTCAGATACTGTTAAAATGTGCAGGGACCCAGTTCTCTAGATGATAAAAGGATGTGTTATCACCCCAGTCAGGGTCTGTCATACTAGAAAGAACACTGAGGACTTCTGTAGATGCTTTGGTGGAGTGATTCAGTGTTGTCGTTGTTCAGTTGCCTTGTGACCCCATGGACTGTAGCCGGTCAGGCTATCTGTCCATGGGATTTCCCAGGCAAGAAGACTGGAGTGGGGTGCCATGCCCTCCTCCAGCAGATCTTCCTGGATCAGGGATCACCCGCATCTCCTGCATTGGCAGGCGGGTTCTTTGTCACCGAGCCACCAGGGAAGCCTGAGTGATTCGCTTGCTAAGTCGCTTCAGTCATGCCTGACTCTGTGTGACGCTATGGACTGTAATCCTCCTGTCCATAGGATTCTCCAGGCAAGAAGACTGGAGTGGGTTGCCATGCCCTCCTCCAGGGGATCTTCCTGACCCAGGGGTNCTTCAGTCATGCCTGACTCTGTGTGACGCTATGGACTGTAATCCTCCTGTCCATAGGATTCTCCAGGCAAGAAGACTGGAGTGGGTTGCCATGCCCTCCTCCAGGGGATCTTCCTGACCCAGGGGTCGAACCCACGCTTCTTAAGTCTCATCTCCTGCATTGGCAGGTGGGGCTTTACCACTAGTGCCACCTGATTCCCTGGTGTATGACAATTACAAAATCACTTAATTTCTCTGAACCTCAGTTTCTTATCAGTAAAAATAAAAATTATTTTTTGAAATAATAATGTCCAACTCAAGAGTAGATGTGAAGAACATAAGATGATACATGCGACAATGACTTGAAAATCAGTATCTCGAAGTCTTTTTGAATATAACCTAGAGTAAGTGAGAATCTGAACATTTTAATAAGCTACTTTGATGAGGAATGAAGTCTCATTCAGAAGTCAGGTCCCAGAGTAGATGCCATGAGTTCCCAGCCCAGATTAAACAAGACTTTTTCTGTGTAATTGTGATATTTTTCCAAATGCTTCTTTCCTGGTGCCTTGTCATGTAGAATTTTAGAGATGGAAAGGACTTGATAAGTTATCTTGTCCACCCTGTAGTACTATCCATAAAATAGATAAATAACAAAGACTTATCGTACAGCACAGAGAACTGTGCTCAGTATTTTGTAGTGACATATAAGGGAAAAGAATCGGAAAAAGAATATATAGAGAGATATATATCTATATAGGGTTGACCAAAAAGTTCGTTCAGATTTTTCCATAACATCTTAACCCCAGTGATTTTTTTGGCCAGCTCAATACATATATATATATATATAACTGAATCACTTTTCTGTACACCTGAAACTAACGTAGCATTTTAAATCAACTATATTCAATAAAAAAGAAAATAATCATAATATAAAATACAAAAATTGGTTATATTGTCCAAATCCTTCATTTTTTCTAGAAAAATTAGAGTCTATATCATGTAGATGACTTACCCAGGATCAAACAGTTGGTGACAAACCAAAGCTTAGAACGCAAGACTCCTGGTTTTATAACCAGACCTTCATTTGCTCTGTCTTGGCTACACATTGGGGTTATGCCCCTGTAAATCTTCTCATTAAAGGAGCATTAGAAAAATTGCCTTTCACTGCAGGGTAGGAAAATGAATCCGCTGCCAAAAAAAGATCACATAATGTGTTCAGCTGAATTCAAGAGTTTGGGGAATATCCATTATTTTGGACAATCTGTCTTAGAAAATGCCTCTTGTGTTCAGTGGAAGAATCACGTGTTGGTGGAGGATAAAGTTTATTTACTGACAGATGCTTACATCCACAAAACTTTCAGTTGACAAACACGGCCCCCCTTCTTTCAGCTGTTTTGCCGACTCCCTTGGAGATTTTTGGCTCTTGGGACTGACCACGTGCTTGGCCGTGTGAAGGAAACTTGCTCCTGCCTGTCCCTTTGTCTGAGCTCTCAGGCCAGGCTGCTTCAGCTGGGCTGTGGCAACAGTAGCCGTAATGTGGGAAGGCCCAGTTGCCAAGTAGAAGCATAATTCTCCTTCTTGATACACAGAGGGAGTGTGTGAAGGCTGAGACCATGCTTGTTTTTCAAGGAGAGAGGAAGAATCACTGTCATGATCACAAATATGTGGTTTGGATAGTTACCCAAAAAGCCAGAGGTAGCTTAATAAAGTAGTCAGTGTTGGTGTGCTGAACAGATTTTCTGTCTTAGGCTAAAAATGTTGCTGTGGATCTCGAGGAAAAGGTCACTTGCTGTTTGACTGACACATTAATGGCATCCTTGGAAAGGTTTCTTTATCATCACTGGGGATGTGCCATACTTCTGTTGGTAGAAGTCACATGCTCCTTTGATAGAGGACAGGGTTAAAGGTATAGCGCAAACTGTAGAACTTCCTTTTCATTCTGTACTTAGCCACTACTATTTACCACATGAAAAGTTAAATGGAGGGTTGATTATTATTATTACATTTTTATTATTATCATCATTGTTATAAGCAAAATGTAACCAACTGGATAATTAAGAACATAGATTGCTTATTTTTTCACATGATTGTATTTATGAAGCAATGACAAATGAAAAGAATTTGAACTTTTTTTTTTCTTCTGAATGAAATATTAGGTGGCATTAAATTGGCCTGAGAAGATGCTTAGCACAGAAATATTTCACACTGCAGACAGGTGTCTTTTGCTCTACCTAAGGATAGATTAACATTCTGCTAAGAATTTTAATAAAGAAAAAACTAGTCTCTTACTTATTTGTGTATTTGTTTCTTCACCTAGCACATGAGTCTCATTTTGTCCAGAGGAGTCTTACTAGGGCTATAAGGTTTAAAAAAAAGAAAAATGAAGTGTATAGAGTCTCTGACCTCAAGGGAGCTCTTCGTCTGGGTGGGAACTGAAAATATCTACTCATGAAAGAACTTCAGTTATGAAGAAGTGTAGTGCTGTGCTTGTGCATAGTCACTCAGTTGTGTCCATCTCTTTGTGACCCCATGGACTGTAGCACGCCAGGCTCCTCTGTCCATGGGGATTCTCCAGGCAAGGATACTGGAGTGGGTTGCCATGCCCTCCTCCAGGGGATCTTCCCAATCTAGGGACTGAACCAGGGATTGAATCCAGGTCTCCCGGCATTGCCGATGGATTCTATAGCTCAGTTGGTACAGAATCCACCTGCAATGCAGGAGACCCCAGTTCGATTCCTGGGTTGGAAAGATCCGCTGGAGAAGGGAAGGGCTACCCACTCCAGATTCTGGCCTGGAGAATTCCTTGAACTGTATAAAGTTGCAAAGAGTCAGACATGACTAAGCTATTTTCACCTGACTTCACTTCTTTACCATCTGAGCCACAAGGGAAGCCCAAGAATACTGGAGTGGGTAGCCTATCCTTTCTCCAGGGGATCTTCCCAATCCAGGAATTGAACTGCATTGCAGGCAGATTTCCAAGACCAAATGCCAAGTTTGGTATTTGGACCTAGTTTTCTGAGGGCCTGGGAAAGTGCAGACAGCAAAGCTATGATCAAAGGAAAGACTCATTGGAAAAACTGGAAAATCTGTTGAATGAGCAATTAAGTCCAATGTATGAGAAAAGGATTCTGTAGGAAAATGAAAAACTCAAGGATCCTTGGGAATGCCTCCCCATTTGACTATAATTGGAGGATAAATAAAGTATAAGCCCCAAATCATTTAAACTGCCTACTCAGTACTGGAACTGATAACACTGTACGATGGTTCTATTTAAAAATAACTGCCTTAGTTTTTTAAGGAATCTCCAGACTGTTCTCCATAGTGGTCAGGATGGAGGGGACACATGTATACCTATGGCCAATGCATACTGATAATTCATATTCATATTGTATGGCAAAAACCATCACAATAATGTAAAGTAATTATCCTCCAATTAAATAAATACATTAAAAAAAAATAACTGCCCTTAATTTTGTTTGGGCTTTTCCTATGTTTTCTTTCTTCTCCTGCGTTCTTTCAGGTTCTCAGCTTATATAATACCATAAATCCAGAAGCGTCGGCTTCCCCTTGCTGCGTGTCCCAAGATTTAGAGCCGCTCACCATTCTCTACTACATTGGCAAAACACCCAAGATCGAACAGCTTTCTAATATGATTGTCAAGTCTTGCAAATGCAGCTAAGATTCTCGGAAAAGTGACAAGATGATAATCGCATGATGATGATGGTGATGATGGTGACAGAGGCAATGTTTGTAACAAGAAAACACAAGAGAGCCTTGCTGCATCAGTGTTAAAAAACAAATTGAAAAGGCGGTACTAGTTCAAACACTTCGGAAGTCTGTGTTCTGTTTGTTAAAACTGGTACAAGATGATAATCGCATGATGATGATGGTGATGATGGTGACAGAGGCAATGTTTGTAACAAGAAAACACAAGAGAGCCTTGCTGCATCAGTGTTAAAAAACAAATTGAAAAGGCGGTACTAGTTCAAACACTTCGGAAGTCTGTGTTCTGTTTGTTAAAACTGGCATCTGAAACGAAAAAAAAAAAAAAAGTTGAAGGCTTTATATTTTACCTGCTCTGTAAGTGAGAGAGACAAGAAGCAAAACCTTTTTTTTTTTCTTAAGAAAAAAATAAACACTGGAAGTATTTGTTAGTGTTAATTATGTGAAAGAAAAACAAACAAACAAACAGGAAAATCCCGTTCAGTGGAGTTGCTGTACATATGTTCTTATCCCATGCCTCACTTGATTTTTCTGTATTGCTATGCAATAGGTATCTTTCCCATTCTTACTCTTAGAGTTAACAGTGAGTTATTTATTGTGTGTTACTATATAATGAACATTTCATTGCCCTTGGAAAGTAAAACAGGTGTAAAAAAAAGTGGAGACCAAATACTTTGCCGGAAACCCATGGATGGCTTAAGGAACTTGAACTCAAACGGGCCAGCAAAAAGAGATCATATTAACAAGATGAAAAATGCGAGTGAGATCTATTATATGACCGAGCGAGTCTGCATAAAGAGAAAGACCCTGCAAATACATGCTCTGTACCAACTGCCCGAGGAAGCTTCTTGTAAGGTTCAAAACTGAAAAGCCTGTTAATAAAGGAAACTTTCAGTCAGATGAAGTCTGTAAGATTTTTTTTGTTGTCCTTAATTGTAAATGGTTCTTTGTCAGTTTAGTCAACCAGTAAGATGTTGAGATGTTTAAATACGTACTGGTCAAACTTCAGACCTTAAAGTATTGCTGTGTAGCTACGCTCTAGATTTTTCTTTCATTTCAGTGTATGTAACCATACCTATATTATTACAATAGATGGGTATAGAAGCCAGTATAATTGGAAACACAACTGCAGATCTCTTTTGCAAATGATAAAATCAAAACATTAACTACTTTATGTGTAATGTGTAAATTTTTACCATATTTTTTAATGTTCTATAGTAACGCCAACTCAGATTTAGATTGGACTTAAATTTGGGCTCTTTCTAATGATCGTTGGGAATTGTGTGTTTCCTTTAGCTGGCCAGAACTTTTGAATAGGGCCCCTGTATTTGGACTTGCACTACAAATACGTGTTTGATAGTATTTGTCTCACTTGTGCTTATTAACTACCTGAGTCCACTTGTCCTTTTTTTTCTTTAATAAAAAGACAGAATTTTTCTTCATTCTCTAAACATCATTACTAATCAATTCAGACATTAACAAGCTTCTATTTTAGGAAAATTGGCGATTATAGATACATAGATAATTGAGGTGAAATGTTTAGTTTTAGCAAGGGCTTAAGGATCTGACTGGAACTCAGAGTCTTAGTGACTGGTTTAAGAAAGGTGTCTCTAACTTGGTTTAATCGGTATTTTCACAGAATTCTGCTGTTAAAAAAAAGAGCAGACAGATCACAGGAAACAGCTTTTCCTTTAATCGAGTTTTTAGTGTTCAGGGAAAAATGGAAAGATTAACATTTCAGTTGAGTTTTTTTAAGGAAGAAAAAATAAACCCATGTCAGCATAAGTCATTTAGTGTATTTCACTGAAATTAAGGTTTTATAGATGTTCTTTGAAGGTTGCAAAGGCACAAGGCAAATTCTCCCATGATCAAAAAGTCCTTTCTTTTCTCTGAATGAGACTTACCGAATCAGAGGCTAGAATTTACCTTCCCGAAATACATGATTTGCTACATTTTTGCAGAGGAGGTAACCTTATGTCAGGGCTTGTAGGATATGTCAGTTTGTCAGTTGTCTCTTATTTAGCTTTAGAATAATCATTAATAGACAATGGAATATTTGCGGTTTTATCTAAAGAGCAGCACAGTGAGGTGTGAATCCAGAGTGAAGTTGTTTGATATAGTATACTTCCTTTTCTTGGAATTTCCTGGCCATTATTAAAATGACAAATTGGATTTGTTTGAAAACTGGAAAAGCAAAAGATAGGATGCCACAATACCAAACAACCTTTTATCCCAGATTGGAGTGTGTTGATTTTTTTTTTTCTCTTCCACTTTTCTATTCATTCTATGTAAATCACTTTTATTTCTGCAGGTATTTTCTTCTCAGATAGAATGACATTTTGTTTTGTATTATTTTGTCTTTCCTCATGAATGCACTGATAATATTTTAAATGCTCTATTTTAAGATATCTTGAATCTTTTTTTTTTTTTTTTTAGTTTGAGGGGTTCTATAAGGCCTTTATTTCCCAAAAGTAAATATTGCCATGAGACGGGAGGGAGGTGGGAGGGAATGGGGAAAATGTTAGTATATGGGTGGGATGGGGCTACAGTTTTTCTGTGTTAAACAGCAATGCAGTTTTATGGTTGGCATGATTTTTTTTTTTAAATGGAACATAAGAATAGCTGTTTTGTATTTTGATGACTGATTACGCTGTATTTTAACACAATGTATGTCTGTTTTTGTGGTGCTCTAGTGGTAAATAAATTATTTCAATGATATGTCGATGTGTTTTTCCTGTCCATTGTGGAGATCAGAGAACGCTTCTAATGCAGAGAGCGTAAGCTCAAACTAGAAAAGTCATATCAGCTTTAAGATCGTGCTTTTTTTTTTTTTTTCAAAGAGATTCAGTCCAGAGATGTCATACTTTATAGTTCAAGAGCCAGGATGTATCTATCAAAGCCTGAAGAAAGCCCTGTGCAGTCTTTTTATTCCCTTGTTTATTGCTATTTGGTAATTGTTGGAGATTTAGTTTCCATCCAGCTTGACTGTCTACCAGAAAAAATGCAGAGAGATGTTTGGACCATGCTTTGGCTTTCTGATCCTATGTTCTGCCAACCCCAGGGCCAAAAGAACTGGTCTAGACAGTATCCCCTGCAGCCCCATAACTTGGATAGTTGCTGAGCCAGCCAGATATAACAAGAGCCATGTGCTCTTCGGGATTGATCGTTGAGAGCAGCTACGCCTCTATTTCTCCCTTACCGCTGTACCAAAAACCCCTTATTCCCGCAAGCTTCCTTGGCTGTTCCCTACAAGACCAGACTTTGTGAGCGAGTTGCCAGTCTCTTAATAAATAGAACTAATTTTTAAAAAAAATCATTGTGGCTGTATCTGATTGCCCCCTTTATCTCACGAGAGAACTAGTTTGTGCCTGTTGTCTAAAAACATCACCTAGAAACAAACCATTCAGACGAATAGGTAGAACAGAAAATGGTTCCTTTTCTGCCATTTGTGTTTCATCTTTTATATTCAACTCATAGAGGAAGTGTTTCACTTTGAAATAATTGATGTGTGCTTCTCTGGAAGGGGCCAGTACCAGGCCAGTACCACCCCACATCACCTTTATCTGACATGTGAGAATAAGAGGGTATTATAGGGTTCTGAAAAGAGTCACCTAAGAGCTATATCAACTTGGACAAATTTGTCAGTCACTCTGAGCCTCTGTTTCCTTATCTTTAAAATGAGGATGAGATGACCTGCTCTACAGGGCTTTGCATGTTTGCTTCTGTGCCCTTACTATTGTTAAGTAAATGGATGTACAGAAAGTACTTTGGTGTTTGGCCTGTAGCTGATGGTCAGTAAATCATAGTCTTAACAACATTTCCCAAACCGAGCTGGCTTGGCCTCAGCAATCCTGTTGTAATGAACTTTTTAACGTCTGTTCAGACTTTAAGCTGGGGCCATATTTCTTCCTCTTGTTACTAAATGTGTAACCTCTAGACCCTAATCTCATCAATGAATCAGGCCATCAGTTATTTCAGAGAATATTCTGTCGCTCTGTTTCTTAACTGTTTGGTTACATGACTGGCAAGAAATTGTTTCAGATGGTGAGGAAATGTCCAGGTGAGACTTTGCTTCCAGTCCACCAACTGAATTCAAAATAACAGAGTCAAGGTGGTTAGTTGAAGGACCCGTTTTCTAAGATGATGGTTGTGAGAACTCCAGTTTGTTGAGCACCCACCAGCTATGTTCCTTATTATCTTAATCTCACATATCACCCTTTGATGTAGGGTTTTTTGATAGAATTCCATTTTATAGAGAAGTAAGCAGACTCAGAATGGTTAAATGACATGTCCAGGGTCACCCAGTTTGCAAAAAAAAGGGTCGAGAACTTCATTACACTAGCTACTAGCCATGTGTGACTTTCAAGCTATTGAAATGTGGTGAATTTGAACTGCAATATTCCAAGGTATGATATACAAACCATTCTTTGAAGACTTAGTACAAAAAAGAAAGAATGTAAAATGTCTCATTACTTTTTTATATGGATTACATGTCTAAATAATACTATTTTGAATATATGGGATTAAATAAAGTATATTATTGAAATTATTTCACCTGTTTCTTTTTACTTTTTTGATACAATTACTAGAAAATTTAAACTTACATGTGGGACTTGTACTCATACCCTATATTCTATCTCTCTAGAATTCCTTTTTGATTCTCAGAATGTCCCCATCTCGCTGCTTACTCTGCCCATCTCTTCTTGAAAGCCATCTACTTTATCCATTAGCGTCCTTTGCATAGTGTTGTTTGTCAGTCGCTAAGTTTTGTCTGACTCTTTTCACCCTCATGGACTGCAGCATGCCAGCCTTCCCTGGCATATTAATCATAATTGTTTTAAATTATAAATCTGGTAATTCCAACATCCCTGCCATGTCTGGTACCATCTATCTCTCCATCTTTGGAGGGAGGGGGGGTTGCCTGGTTTCCTCTTCTCTCTTTTGGATCCAAGAAGATTTGCTGATTCTTTTTAGTCTGTTCAGCTTTTTACTAGTTGTTAGGACAGAGTGGTGATTCCTAAGCTCCTTACACGTGGAGCCAGAAGTTCTTTCTACCTCTGTTAGACAGCTCTCTATTGGAATAGAGGATAGAATGGTGTAGAGTTCGATAACAGCTCTGTTCAAAGACTAAGCTATTCCCGTAAACTGTATGACCAGCTTTTGTTTTTGTAATTAACCTATGATTAAACAATACTGAGTCAAACACTATGAGACTGTTTTTGTAGGTTGTGATTTGTTGAATGTCGCCAGTTCTTTAGGGTTCCACCTAATAGTTGGAACTGATTGACAGATGTATTAATGAAAATACAAATAGCTCTACTGGCAAAGCTCTAGATAAAATTAATGATTGCATATCAGCAAAGCACTACTGAGACAGTACAACCTATTTCTAGGGTAGATAGACTATTGTAGCAAATATTTTCAGTCCATAGGAATCTTCATTAATGTACCTGTAATGACGTTTTCTACTGTGTTGAAGTGGGCTGGGAAAGCCAAATACTCACTGTGCTCCTTCAAGTCACTGAGAAGACATTACTTTCCTATCTGCGAATAAGCTGTACCACCTTTACTAACGGGTCTTGGAAGGGTGGATCCAGACTTTGTGTTCCGGAAGCTGATATAAGGGAGGATTTTGTTTTAGAGAAAATCAAAATTACAAGTACAAAATTACAGTCAGAGCCTTCGAAAAGGCCCATAAAAGTGAGCAGCTAGAACATTTTGAGCTGTAAGAGCTTCACTGAAACTGGCCTTGGGGCTTCGAGCTAGCACATGCCTTTGTTCCTATCAGATGGTCACCTTGTAGTTCTAGCAAAAACTAGATCCCATCTCTTTTTCAATTATCTGTTAAATCACGTCTTGTGTGCTGAACAAAGGAGAGGACGACCGTGCTTTTTCTAACATTCTGGATCAGAGGAATAGAAGCGATGTTATTTTTATACCTCTTTTGAAACACCCCATGAGATTGGAGATTTTTCTGTATTGCTATGCAATAGGTATCTTTCCCATTCTTACTCTTAGAGTTAACAGTGAGTTATTTATTGTGTGTTACTATATAATGAACATTTCATTGCCCTTGGAAAGTAAAACAGGTGTAAAAAAAAGTGGAGACCAAATACTTTGCCGGAAACCCATGGATGGCTTAAGGAACTTGAACTCAAACGGGCCAGCAAAAAGAGATCATATTAACAAGATGAAAAATGCGAGTGAGATCTATTATATGACCGAGCGAGTCTGCATAAAGAGAAAGACCCTGCAAATACATGCTCTGTACCAACTGCCCGAGGAAGCTTCTTGTAAGGTTCAAAACTGAAAAGCCTGTTAATAAAGGAAACTTTCAGTCAGATGAAGTCTGTAAGATTTTTTTTGTTGTCCTTAATTGTAAATGGTTCTTTGTCAGTTTAGTCAACCAGTAAGATGTTGAGATGTTTAAATACGTACTGGTCAAACTTCAGACCTTAAAGTATTGCTGTGTAGCTACGCTCTAGATTTTTCTTTCATTTCAGTGTATGTAACCATACCTATATTATTACAATAGATGGGTATAGAAGCCAGTATAATTGGAAACACAACTGCAGATCTCTTTTGCAAATGATAAAATCAAAACATTAACTACTTTATGTGTAATGTGTAAATTTTTACCATATTTTTTAATGTTCTATAGTAACGCCAACTCAGATTTAGATTGGACTTAAATTTGGGCTCTTTCTAATGATCGTTGGGAATTGTGTGTTTCCTTTAGCTGGCCAGAACTTTTGAATAGGGCCCCTGTATTTGGACTTGCACTACAAATACGTGTTTGATAGTATTTGTCTCACTTGTGCTTATTAACTACCTGAGTCCACTTGTCCTTTTTTTTCTTTAATAAAAAGACAGAATTTTTCTTCATTCTCTAAACATCATTACTAATCAATTCAGACATTAACAAGCTTCTATTTTAGGAAAATTGGCGATTATAGATACATAGATAATTGAGGTGAAATGTTTAGTTTTAGCAAGGGCTTAAGGATCTGACTGGAACTCAGAGTCTTAGTGACTGGTTTAAGAAAGGTGTCTCTAACTTGGTTTAATCGGTATTTTCACAGAATTCTGCTGTTAAAAAAAAGAGCAGACAGATCACAGGAAACAGCTTTTCCTTTAATCGAGTTTTTAGTGTTCAGGGAAAAATGGAAAGATTAACATTTCAGTTGAGTTTTTTTAAGGAAGAAAAAATAAACCCATGTCAGCATAAGTCATTTAGTGTATTTCACTGAAATTAAGGTTTTATAGATGTTCTTTGAAGGTTGCAAAGGCACAAGGCAAATTCTCCCATGATCAAAAAGTCCTTTCTTTTCTCTGAATGAGACTTACCGAATCAGAGGCTAGAATTTACCTTCCCGAAATACATGATTTGCTACATTTTTGCAGAGGAGGTAACCTTATGTCAGGGCTTGTAGGATATGTCAGTTTGTCAGTTGTCTCTTATTTAGCTTTAGAATAATCATTAATAGACAATGGAATATTTGCGGTTTTATCTAAAGAGCAGCACAGTGAGGTGTGAATCCAGAGTGAAGTTGTTTGATATAGTATACTTCCTTTTCTTGGAATTTCCTGGCCATTATTAAAATGACAAATTGGATTTGTTTGAAAACTGGAAAAGCAAAAGATAGGATGCCACAATACCAAACAACCTTTTATCCCAGATTGGAGTGTGTTGATTTTTTTTTTTCTCTTCCACTTTTCTATTCATTCTATGTAAATCACTTTTATTTCTGCAGGTATTTTCTTCTCAGATAGAATGACATTTTGTTTTGTATTATTTTGTCTTTCCTCATGAATGCACTGATAATATTTTAAATGCTCTATTTTAAGATATCTTGAATCTTTTTTTTTTTTTTTTTAGTTTGAGGGGTTCTATAAGGCCTTTATTTCCCAAAAGTAAATATTGCCATGAGACGGGAGGGAGGTGGGAGGGAATGGGGAAAATGTTAGTATATGGGTGGGATGGGGCTACAGTTTTTCTGTGTTAAACAGCAATGCAGTTTTATGGTTGGCATGATTTTTTTTTTTAAATGGAACATAAGAATAGCTGTTTTGTATTTTGATGACTGATTACGCTGTATTTTAACACAATGTATGTCTGTTTTTGTGGTGCTCTAGTGGTAAATAAATTATTTCAATGATATGTCGATGTGTTTTTCCTGTCCATTGTGGAGATCAGAGAACGCTTCTAATGCAGAGAGCGTAAGCTCAAACTAGAAAAGTCATATCAGCTTTAAGATCGTGCTTTTTTTTTTTTTTTCAAAGAGATTCAGTCCAGAGATGTCATACTTTATAGTTCAAGAGCCAGGATGTATCTATCAAAGCCTGAAGAAAGCCCTGTGCAGTCTTTTTATTCCCTTGTTTATTGCTATTTGGTAATTGTTGGAGATTTAGTTTCCATCCAGCTTGACTGTCTACCAGAAAAAATGCAGAGAGATGTTTGGACCATGCTTTGGCTTTCTGATCCTATGTTCTGCCAACCCCAGGGCCAAAAGAACTGGTCTAGACAGTATCCCCTGCAGCCCCATAACTTGGATAGTTGCTGAGCCAGCCAGATATAACAAGAGCCATGTGCTCTTCGGGATTGATCGTTGAGAGCAGCTACGCCTCTATTTCTCCCTTACCGCTGTACCAAAAACCCCTTATTCCCGCAAGCTTCCTTGGCTGTTCCCTACAAGACCAGACTTTGTGAGCGAGTTGCCAGTCTCTTAATAAATAGAACTAATTTTTAAAAAAAATCATTGTGGCTGTATCTGATTGCCCCCTTTATCTCACGAGAGAACTAGTTTGTGCCTGTTGTCTAAAAACATCACCTAGAAACAAACCATTCAGACGAATAGGTAGAACAGAAAATGGTTCCTTTTCTGCCATTTGTGTTTCATCTTTTATATTCAACTCATAGAGGAAGTGTTTCACTTTGAAATAATTGATGTGTGCTTCTCTGGAAGGGGCCAGTACCAGGCCAGTACCACCCCACATCACCTTTATCTGACATGTGAGAATAAGAGGGTATTATAGGGTTCTGAAAAGAGTCACCTAAGAGCTATATCAACTTGGACAAATTTGTCAGTCACTCTGAGCCTCTGTTTCCTTATCTTTAAAATGAGGATGAGATGACCTGCTCTACAGGGCTTTGCATGTTTGCTTCTGTGCCCTTACTATTGTTAAGTAAATGGATGTACAGAAAGTACTTTGGTGTTTGGCCTGTAGCTGATGGTCAGTAAATCATAGTCTTAACAACATTTCCCAAACCGAGCTGGCTTGGCCTCAGCAATCCTGTTGTAATGAACTTTTTAACGTCTGTTCAGACTTTAAGCTGGGGCCATATTTCTTCCTCTTGTTACTAAATGTGTAACCTCTAGACCCTAATCTCATCAATGAATCAGGCCATCAGTTATTTCAGAGAATATTCTGTCGCTCTGTTTCTTAACTGTTTGGTTACATGACTGGCAAGAAATTGTTTCAGATGGTGAGGAAATGTCCAGGTGAGACTTTGCTTCCAGTCCACCAACTGAATTCAAAATAACAGAGTCAAGGTGGTTAGTTGAAGGACCCGTTTTCTAAGATGATGGTTGTGAGAACTCCAGTTTGTTGAGCACCCACCAGCTATGTTCCTTATTATCTTAATCTCACATATCACCCTTTGATGTAGGGTTTTTTGATAGAATTCCATTTTATAGAGAAGTAAGCAGACTCAGAATGGTTAAATGACATGTCCAGGGTCACCCAGTTTGCAAAAAAAAGGGTCGAGAACTTCATTACACTAGCTACTAGCCATGTGTGACTTTCAAGCTATTGAAATGTGGTGAATTTGAACTGCAATATTCCAAGGTATGATATACAAACCATTCTTTGAAGACTTAGTACAAAAAAGAAAGAATGTAAAATGTCTCATTACTTTTTTATATGGATTACATGTCTAAATAATACTATTTTGAATATATGGGATTAAATAAAGTATATTATTGAAATTATTTCACCTGTTTCTTTTTACTTTTTTGATACAATTACTAGAAAATTTAAACTTACATGTGGGACTTGTACTCATACCCTATATTCTATCTCTCTAGAATTCCTTTTTGATTCTCAGAATGTCCCCATCTCGCTGCTTACTCTGCCCATCTCTTCTTGAAAGCCATCTACTTTATCCATTAGCGTCCTTTGCATAGTGTTGTTTGTCAGTCGCTAAGTTTTGTCTGACTCTTTTCACCCTCATGGACTGCAGCATGCCAGCCTTCCCTGGCATATTAATCATAATTGTTTTAAATTATAAATCTGGTAATTCCAACATCCCTGCCATGTCTGGTACCATCTATCTCTCCATCTTTGGAGGGAGGGGGGGTTGCCTGGTTTCCTCTTCTCTCTTTTGGATCCAAGAAGATTTGCTGATTCTTTTTAGTCTGTTCAGCTTTTTACTAGTTGTTAGGACAGAGTGGTGATTCCTAAGCTCCTTACACGTGGAGCCAGAAGTTCTTTCTACCTCTGTTAGACAGCTCTCTATTGGAATAGAGGATAGAATGGTGTAGAGTTCGATAACAGCTCTGTTCAAAGACTAAGCTATTCCCGTAAACTGTATGACCAGCTTTTGTTTTTGTAATTAACCTATGATTAAACAATACTGAGTCAAACACTATGAGACTGTTTTTGTAGGTTGTGATTTGTTGAATGTCGCCAGTTCTTTAGGGTTCCACCTAATAGTTGGAACTGATTGACAGATGTATTAATGAAAATACAAATAGCTCTACTGGCAAAGCTCTAGATAAAATTAATGATTGCATATCAGCAAAGCACTACTGAGACAGTACAACCTATTTCTAGGGTAGATGGACTATTGTAGCAAATATTTTCAGTCCATAGGAATCTTCATTAATGTACCTGTAATGACGTTTTCTACTGTGTTGAAGTGGGCTGGGAAAGCCAAATACTCACTGTGCTCCTTCAAGTCACTGAGAAGACATTACTTTCCTATCTGCGAATAAGCTGTACCACCTTTACTAACGGGTCTTGGAAGGGTGGATCCAGACTTTGTGTTCCGGAAGCTGATATAAGGGAGGATTTTGTTTTAGAGAAAATCAAAATTACAAGTACAAAATTACAGTCAGAGCCTTCGAAAAGGCCCATAAAAGTGAGCAGCTAGAACATTTTGAGCTGTAAGAGCTTCACTGAAACTGGCCTTGGGGCTTCGAGCTAGCACATGCCTTTGTTCCTATCAGATGGTCACCTTGTAGTTCTAGCAAAAACTAGATCCCATCTCTTTTTCAATTATCTGTTAAATCACGTCTTGTGTGCTGAACAAAGGAGAGGACGACCGTGCTTTTTCTAACATTCTGGATCAGAGGAATAGAAGCGATGTTATTTTTATACCTCTTTTGAAACACCCCATGAGATTGGAGATACAGTTCATATAAATATCAGGTAGTTGCGTCGTGGATACGAATAACTTCTCCTGAAATTGCAAATGTCAATGAACTTTGTTTGAAAGGAAAGGGTTGCTTTGATCCCCTCCCCTCCCCCGCTGGGATGATTGTACGTGTGTCCTTTTTTCTCTGAAACATTTTGTAGTTGGTTTCTCTATTTCAGCAAGTAATGGCTGTTTGGAGAAGAGATGAGTGTGTTCCTGTAATTGGGCAGAGACCTAGTAAAAGGAACAGAATGTACTGAGGGAGACTGTGTGATCAAAACTAGGAAAATCATTCAGCCCAAGAGAACAGACATAATTAAACAGCAAAGCAAGACATTAGTGGGCAAGAAAAAAGCCCAATACCATTTCTGAGCCTTTTCCCCTAAAGTGGGATTTTTCTCTCCCATAGATTCCAACCCATCTAGAAGAACACAGATGGGTGACTCAGGTGACATTGTAAATGGCTAGCCAGCCCTAGATATGGAAACCCTCTCCTCAGGCCCAAATCTCCATTCTGATTCATATAGAAAATCCTGAATCTGAGGATGTTGGGAGCAAACAAGTTAAGATATTACATAATCCCATCCAGCTCTGAAGTTGATGTGAAGTCATGTAGTTTGGCTTGTCCTCAAACATGGGTGTAACACTAATTTCTTCATGTGAAGCAAAATTAAGTGAAACAATACAGGAAATAGAGGAGCGCTTTCAATCAAGTGGTGGTTTGTCCATTTCACGAAGTAATAAATTTTGCATCACCAAGTGTGTGTACATCTTCCACTTGCTCACACCCTGGTGTCCTCCAAAGCCACTGGCTACATCCAGAGCCCTACAAAGGTAAAATATGGAGAGAAGGTGGCATAGCAGATCTGAAGAAGGCCCAGGGAGGTCTGGCAAACCCTTGACAGCAGGCTCTTACAGTCAGCCATGAGGAATTATTCCTATAGAATTTTCCTCAAGGAGATTAGAGCTATGTAGGTAGATTGATTTTTTTTAACATTTATTTTAATTTTGGTATCCTTAGGGGTGTAGTACAGGAAATAATTCCAACCAAAGGTGCTAGTGAAACAGGAGGGAGGCAGGCAGGGCACACTCTTTGAAAGAATGACACAGCCCAAAGACACAGCGTAAACTAGGTCAATGTAAAATAGGTCAAGATGGTGGATGAGTCAAATTCCACTAGATCTTGAGCCTGAGTATATGCTCATTGTAATACATTAGCATGCTAAATGATACACCCATTAGGCCATAACAGTTCCAAGGCTAACCTTCAAAGACTGAGTGATGTCCAGATTCCTAGAAATCTCTGCCTCCTCCCCCAAATAATTGGAATAATCTTCCCACTCATTAGTCTATGAAATTACCCAGCCCATAAAAACTAACCATGTCATATTTCTAAACTCTCTCACTCTCTCCCTTCTTCTGAGACGGCCCGTGTTCTGTCTGTGGCGTGTGTTTCTCCTTAAATAAATCCACTTCTTACCTATCACTTCATTTCCGAATTCTTTTGTGACTAAGCGAGAACCTTTAATTCACTGGAAATACTAGGGTCGATTCTGATTTTTCTCCACTTGATCTGGGATCTGGAATACTGACACCAGTGAACCCTCAGGGCACGATGGAAGGGGGAGGAGTGAGGGGAGACAAGGAGGGGGACAGGAAAGGGAGTGGGTTACATGATCACCAGACTTGACGTGCATCACACATTGAGTCAAGAGATTGGTGTCTGTATATAACACCAAAGTAGCTAAACAAATATAGTGAGAAATGCACAACAAGTTAGTCACCTGGGCTTAAGCTCAAGCAAAAGATTCAAAGGGAGAGTTCTAATGTGCCATTGTTTTTCAATAGGTGTCTTGAGAAGTAAAGAAGCAAGTTGCATATATGATGTGACTGGAACAAGTAATTCTTTTTGCTCAATCTCTGCCCTGCTGTGCTGAGTGTTAGAAATGGTCACATCTCACGCCCAGAAGTCTCCCTCAGAACCCTGAGCCATCCCAATCCTAAATTTCCTATTCTGGACTTATCCTCGTTTACATTAATCCTCAGCATCTACTGGAGAAGGAAATGACAATCCACTCCAGTATCTTGCCTGGACAATCCCATGGACGGAGGAGTCTGGTGGGTTACAGTCCATGGGGTCGCAAAGAGTCAGACATGACTGAGCGACTTCACTTTCCCTTTCCCTTTTCAGCATCTACTATACAACTTGTGGCTGTGGCTTAATTGCTAAGTCATGTCTGAAGTTTTGCGACCCATGGACTGTAGCCCACCAGGCTCCTCTGTCCATGGGATTTTCCAGGCAAGAATACTGATGTGGTTTGCCATTTTCTTCTCAGGGGATCTTCCTGATCCAGGGATTGAAACTGTATCTCTTGCATTGCAGGCAGATTCTTTACCAACTGACCCACAAGGAAGGCCACTATACAACTTAGCTTATGGCAGAAATCAAAGCATGAGATGGCATTATACCCCCAACCCAACCATTGACACACTATCTGGGATGCAGAGATATCACTTTCAGTGTCTTTTTCAATAAAAAAAGAGTTAGGTTAGGTGGTCTACAAAGTCCTTTGTAAATTCCTTTTCCCCCCCTCCTGGTTGGTAGGATGCTCTGTGTGTGTTTCTATGATTGCACCAGTGAGCATAAAACAACTCTTCACTACAATTCATCCAACAAATAATTACCAAGCTTGTCATATATACTAGATTTTTTTCTAGGTTCACACAAGTGAACAAAACAGGTCCTTCACTCTGAGCCTTCAGTAGGTGATGCTCTGGGTAGAGGGGGGTGAATTTCACTTCAGTGAAACCCTAAAGAAAGTGCTGTAATCTGCCCTCCTGCTGTATTTTCCTTGCTGCAGGCGCTGAGGCTTGGTTGACCATCTCTGGTGGAAGCAGAATCGGCAGCCACTTCTTTGGCTGATTTTAGAGGAAATGGAGAAGGAAGAAACCCTTCTTCCCCAATACTTTCTCCAGTAGAGCCAAGCCTCTCATTTGCCGATCCAAGATGTGGCTGGGCTATAACCCAGCATGAAGGAGTTGATAAACCACTCTTCATGAGGAAGAAAGACTGGAAGCATGTTGCTGCTACAAGTGGAGACTCAGCAAAGAGGGCTTCAGATGCTTATTCCACCACAGTGAACAGTAATTAGTTCTGCACCCCAGGAGCTCACAGTTTAGAGTGAAAGAAACAATGAGCCCAATTATACTTACCATTGATTCTGTTGCCAGCAATATCATCATCAACAAAATCATCACTGCAACTTACCAAGTGTGTGTATCTTGATTTATCTCCCATGGCTAACTTGTTCCATCTAAACCAATTATTCTGAACTGGGAGCTGTTTTCCCTCCTCCCCTTTCCCCCATGGGACATCTGACAAAGTCTGGAGACATTTCTGTTTGTCACAATTCAAAAAGTGCTATTGGCATCGAGGAGGTAGAGGCCAGGCATGCAGCTAAGCATCCCACAATGCACAGGACAGTCTCCTTCGATAAAGAATTTTCTAGCCAAAAAAATGTCAGTATTGCAGAGACTGAAAAATTCTGATCTAGATCAAAACTTCGGCAACATTTGGTAGTTATCAAGTATTTCACCAGACAGTAAATGTTGATGAACATATTTGCAGAAATGCAGTGTGAGTAACTATAACAAGTTTCCGAAATCACAGTCTAGTTACACAGCCACAGAAGTGAGAGTATCTCTGAAAGCTTTCACCTCAACCCAAGAGCCTCTTAAAGCAAGTTACTCATTAATCTGTGTCTGTTGCAGAGCTCCAGTTATGACTGCATGTATTGGAATGTCATTTCAACCCCAGTGTGTTCAGAAGTCTTAAGTCTCTGGAAAGAGCAATCATCAGGAAACATCTTTATTAATAGTGAAGTGGAGTAGGACCCTCTGGGACCCTCCTGGGTATCAATCCTTTCTGTGTCCCCCACTTGTTAGTAGGAAATAAGCTTCTTTGACCTTCCCTGAGATCCAAAAGGCAGATTCAAGGAGTTGCTAATCAGGGAAAGGAAGGAATGTAGAAACTAAGGAGGAACAGTTAAGAAACAGTAATGCATCAATAAAGCAGGATCTGGCTTCCTCCTCCGAGGATATGTGTAACAGGAACCTAGTTCTTCTGCAGGAACAAAGGCCCCCACCTGGGGGGAGGATGGGAGCTTCGGGCTGAGCACAGGATTCCTGGAGCACCGCCCTGCTGCCTCCTTACCTACCACCCAGTCTGGAGGAAGTCTGCACACGATGGAAGAAAACAAAGACTCTGACCCTCTCCCAAATGATTCACCCTTTAAAAACTTTCATGGCTGTGCATAATCTTCAGACTTTGATTTCGGACATGAGTCTGCAGGTTGCCAGCCTCCTAAATAAAGCATCCTTTTCTTTCCAATTAACACTTTCAAGTAAATAGCAGCCAAACTTGAGTTCGGTGACAATAGAAAATTCTATTGGAGGGTGTACGAAGTTGTCGACAAAAGGCAATAATCAAAATGATTGTTGCTATTTTAAGCCACCAATTTGGGGTGATTGGTTATACAGTGATGGTAACTGAAACAGTGACTTTTTTTTTGCTCCTGTAATTAAGAAGTTAGATGCCTGACTTTTATCACTTAAACTAAGAGCCTGTGTAAAATAGGAACTTTAAGTAGATGATCTGCATGGACTCTTTTCTCTCAAAAAATAACTTTTTGAGTTCAGTCTCTCAGCAACTTTTTAAAAATACATATTTATTTGGCTGCACAGGGTCTTAGCTGTGGCACACGTGAACTTCAATCTTTGTCATGGCATTCAGGATCTTAAATTGCAGCATATGAATTCTTAGTTGTGCTGTGTGGGATCTATTTCAGTGACCAGGGATTGAACTTGGCTTCCCTCATTGGGAGTGTGGAGTCTTAGCCTCTCAACTACCAGGGAAGTCCCAGAAACTTTTAATATTAGCAGGATCTGTATAAATTGCTGGAGATTCAGAGATTAAAAAAGTCTACAATCTCTGGCCACGAAGTTTTTAGTCTTCTGAAAGAACTAGGCATATAAATATTAATATATAAAGTATAATATGGAAGTCAAAAGCAGTTAATTTATCCAATATTTATTGAGCACCTGTGATGTGGTATGCACTCTGCGGGTACTGGGAATATAGCAGTTTTGAGATGACAGACACATGGAAATGATACTAGTGGGTTATAATAATACATTGTGAAATGCATTAGAAATGTATTAAGGTTCTTAGCAACAAACAACAGAAAATAAGTCTAGTAAAATTATTAGATCAGACCATGTGAAATTGGTTTATTGTAGGTCCGATGTAGTACTAGCAGTAAAGAACCTGCCTACCAATGCAGGAGACTTAAGAGATGAGGGCTTGATCTTCTGAGTCGGGAAGATCCCCAGGAGTAGGAAATGGCAACCCACTCCAGTATTCTTGCCTTGGAAATCTCACGGACAGAAGAGCCTGGTGGGCTACAGTCTGTGGGGTCACAAAGAGTAGGTAGGACATGATTGAAGGGATTGAGCGCACACACACACACACACACACACACATCTGCTAATGGCTAGATATTTCTGCCAATAATAGAGAACAATCTAGGCCAATTAGACCAAACCCCATTTCCTTCATAAGACATTTTGAAAAGTAATGGAGTGGAAAAAAGTTCATGATTCCTTAAGAAGGGTGCTCTGTCTATGCTCAACGGTCCTATGCCATGGTACAAAACAAAGTCACATGGAGGAATGTAAAAACCAGGTATTCCTATGAACATCCCAGCCTACTAAACCAGGTTATTTTTGAGATAGAGAGGGAATTGTACAGTAAAAAGAAGAAAATCTTTCAAGGAAATCTTATGCGGTCCCATGCTAGCATTTACCAATCACAGTTGAGCATTGAACAACAAGATTTATACATGGATTTTTTTACTATTAAATAGTATTGTATTATTCAGTCTGAGTTGGCTGAATTCTTGGGTGTGAGAGGGTTGAATGTAAAGTCTTGTTTGTTTGTTTTATTGAAGTATAGTTGATTTACAATGTTGCGTTAGTTTCAAGTGTATAGCAAAGTGATTCAGATATACATATACATACACATGTATACAAATATATATATTCTTTTTCAGATTTTTTTCCTTTATATGCTATTACAAAATACTAAATATAGTTCCCTGTGCTACACAGTAGGTCCTTGTTGGTTATTTATTTTATTAATATATATCAACTGTTTATATTATATGTGGATTTTCAGTCTGGGGAGTATTGACACCCCTAACTCCTGCATGGTTCCCTGGTCCACTGTATTGTCTAAACAAATGGGTATACATTTATGAGAAAATGTTCATAAAAATGGGACCATTTCAATGAGAGTTTCCAGACACTGTAAATATTTGAAAGGCTGTCAGTCAGAAAATGAGTATTGATAATGTTGTGTGCTCATAGACTCCCACTCACGTCTCCAGGGATCTGATTGTCACAGCTCTGTTCTCTGCTACGTTGTGCTTGTGGCTGGGTCTCGCTCTCCAAAAGCAGTGTTGCCTGTCTCTAAAAAAAGAAGCATCTTTATCTCCAGTCCATTGCGTGGTGAGGTTGGGTCTCATGGGAAAATGTCAAATATCAAACATGAAATGTTTAGAAGACCAGTTTGTCATTTCCCAAAAAAGAAGTATCCCAGGACGAAAAGGAGAATTGTTTCTTCACGTGATGGTGGCTGCAGGAGCTTGAAATGGAAGCTTGGCAAATGGGGTGGTCTGTGATCCATCATCTCAACTAGACATTTCCTGTGGGCCTGAGTTTTTCTATGGGAACTTTCTTGAGAGTTTCTCTGGTAGAGAGTCCTTCTCTGATGGCAGGCCTTGATTGCGTGTCCGAATTCTGTTTTGCTGTTGGTCTACAATCGATTCAGTCTCTCATGATAAAAAGGGCAATTCAAAATTTATTCATTTTTCCAAAATTCAAATCAGTCTACTAACTGATTCATCATATGTACCCAGTGTAACTCGTTTTCCTGTTTAGTTTTCCAACAGGGGTTTTGTGTCGGTGGTTTGGTGTCTGCCTATGTGCCTTCATTATTTTTGGGTGTGCTGGATATTCATTGCTTTGAGCAGACTTCCTCTAGTTTTGTGGAGTGGGGCCTACTCCTCGTTGTACAGCTTGGGCTTCTCTTGTTGCAAAGCACACCTCTAGGCATGGGGGCTTCAGTAGTTGCAGCACACAGGCTCAGGAGATGTGGCCCAAGGGCTTTGTTCAGTGACACGTGGAATCTTCCCTGACTAGGGATTGAACATGTGTCTGCCGCACTGGCAGGCCGATTCTTATCCATTTCTCCATCAGGGAAGTCCCTGCCTATGTGGCTTCAAGGAGGATTGTGTCTGGACTGGATTGTTATCTGAGGCAAGAAGAATATTATCTGGACTTGTGGCATACGCAATGAATGTTTTCCCAACTATATTATAGTTTTTGGTTCAAGCATCAGTTTTCCTCCCCTAGCACCTGTCTGTCAGGTACAGAGGAAAATGGAGTGAATAGCAAAGAACTGATTTATCTGTGTGGCTCAACACTTACTACTCAAGGGGCTCACAGGAATCAGGTTGCCGCGATTTATTTCTAAAGAAAACAGACCCTTCAGGAAGATGTGAGTGCTTGAGTGACCTTTAGAGTCCCGTGATAAGGATGATAAAAATGCCAACTCGCAGGACCTGGCACATAGAGGTGCTCAAAATTTCAGTGTCCTTTCTTTGTCTCTGTAATTGCATTATGTCCTTAACTCACGGCATCTTTCTTCATAGCAAGCCTCCCCTGTGAAGACAGTGTCCTTGCATTCCTCAAGCCTGTTGTGGCGAGGCTGGCTTGATAGCTGTTACCACAACAGGCAACACTTGTGTAAAGAGCTCATCAGTTGGGAGATTCACTCCCAAAGTGAGCCCAGGCCTGTAGATCCCTTGTCTGTCTTCACAGCTCTCCAATTACCCATTTCTCTTGGAAACCTGCCCTGATACCAGTGCTAGGTTACCTCCAGAGTGCAGTCGGCCATTGTCTGTGTCCTTGGCAGGAAGATGAAATCTGATTTTAGGGGCCAGGGGAGGTAGCGCTGTCCTGACACGCGTTGAACCACTTCAGCATCCTGGGAATCAGCTCAGCTGGTTCTCTGAAAGTCGTCTGCCCCCTCGCCATAGCAGAACACAATTGCTTTTAAGGAATGTTTGGATAAAACATTTTCCAGGCCACATTTATCCCTTTGGAGGACTATGTTATATGTGACAACATTCCAATTTTGAGGCATGACTTGTGCCAATCCACACAGGCAATTAGAGCTGACACATTCCATGGGCTATTGGTCAAGCCCTCAGCAGACCAGAAAGAAAACCCACAAAGAAAAACTTTACCAATAAAGGGAACCAATTGGAGTCAGCCATGGAGCCTCAGAGCAGAAATTTCGTCCTCAATTTGTATTCTGGACTTTTCTTCTGTTTCACCATTTCTCTTGCCTAAATATCCCCAAGGTTAGGTGTGTTGGATGCTAATATGGTAGGTGATACTTGGACATTTCCCATCTGAGACACACAAAGCTCGGTGACTGTTTCAGAAGAGTAGAGTCATTTAAAACTTTGTCACTTTCAATTTCATCAGTCATCCTGAAAGTGGCCCTCACCCCCACAGAAGTACGCTGCAGGTGGTATAAGAAGAATCTCCCTTCTCCCCGCTCCAGGACCACTGATTAACATCAGAAAAACTGGAATGTACACAAATGATGAGGCAAACCAATGTCACTCTTGGTAAAGTTATGATGTCATTTCCCAAATATGAATCTTGTCAACACTTACTTAACTCTTTCTTTCACATGAAGAAAATGTTATCTTGAGGTTTCTGTGATCTTTTGCAAAATAAACTAGCCATTCAAAAAGGAAGCCTGTTCCATGGATGTTTTTGGAGATATTCACAGCTCTAGGGGACTGGTTCTAATCACTGACTTGTTTTTATCCTTTGTTTTTAACTATAGGAATGTATTAATTAATAGAAAATGTGTGCTGTGTGCTTAGTCGCTTAGTTGCGTCTGATTCTTTGCAACCTCATGAACTGTAGCCTGCCAGACTCCTCTGTCCACGGTGATTCTCCAGGCAAGAATACTGGAGTGGGTTGCCATGTCCTCCTCCAGGGGATCTTCCTGGGATCGAACCCATATCTCTTCCATTACAGGTGTATTCTTTACCCCTGAGCCACCAGGAAAGCCCAATTAGCATAATATATTGGCACTAATTTTTAATTCATATTTTCTTCTCAAAGGGAATGAATTCATGTATTTTCTCTGTTGGGCTCAAAATAGAATCTTTTCTGCAGCAAACCAAAAGTTAACTAAGCTTCTATACGCAGCTCTCCCAGTAAAGGGAAGTGTAAGTTATCATTGTTGCTTGCTGAGCACATGTTACCTAACAAGGCACCAAGATTTCTCTTTACTCAAGATGAGGAAAGGAACCTTGCAATAGCCAATCTGCTTTTTCCCAGAATAGCTTCCTTGTTCCTGCTCACTTTGGTTATAAAACCCTCTCAAATTGTACTACTCTTTGCAGCACCCAACTGGCTGCTGCCTGATTTATGAATCACTGACTAAGGCCAATTAAGACTTTTGACATTTACTCAACTGAATTTTGTTCTTTCACTTCTGTATAAAAAAAGAGTATAAGTAGGAATTATCCATAGCTGTAAAATGAAATGCCACATTAAACCGCACAGAGTTAAGATAAAGCAAATAGAAGCTACTAAATCAGGAGCAATCTGTTGTATGTGGGGTGATTTATGTTTGTTTTTTCAAATATCATCCCGTTTAAAAGCAAATGATTACTCATATGGAGAAGGCAGTGGCACCCCACTCCAGTACTCTTGCCTGGAAAATCCCATGGACAGAGGAGCCTGTCTAGAAGTTAAATTGCATAACTTACAAATTTATAGGGCATCATCCTTTTCCCTATGGCAACCTATTCTTCATGTCTTTATATCCTTTAGCTTCTTCTTTCATCTTTTTGATAAATTTAAAATGACAAAGGGAAATAATTTTTATTTCAATGAGTTTCTAACATTTTGGTCGTCATGCTCATATTATACAATATAAAATGTTTGATAATCTATCTTATGAAACTATCTTTTGTGCTTTTAAAAAAACACACACACAACCAAAGATTCTAAATAAACAAACATTAACTTATTTTGAGAGGTTAATGAGGAATGTAGCATTTATTCTAAATGATTCCTTTTGAGGTAGAAATAAAATCAGAATGCATGACAAAAGTGGTCCACAAAGCAGAGCAAAAATTGGGAAAGCATTCATTTGGATTACTAAATGTATCATCCTTGTAAAAGTTACATATGGAAAGAGTAACTTTGTGCTACAGTTTTCTTATTAAATAAGACACTAAAATCTACCTCCAAAACCACATTTAAGTCACACATTAGCTGCTATATTGTACAGCTTATTTTCCTTTCAACTCTACTATGGAGGATTTTTAAGACTAATATAGTATGAGGCAAGACTATGATCCTGGAAATGACAGTCTTTAATGCTCATCTCATGGAACCCTATTTAATTCACAAATCTCACAGTTTAGTCCTAAGACCAACTTGGTCCCATCAGAGTTCTTTTAGAAATAGCATAACCAGAGGTCACTTCATACTAAGGACCAGGTACTGTACATAGGGAGAAGGCGATGGCACCCCACTCCAGTACTCTTGCCTGGAAAATCCCATGGACAGAGGAGCCTGGAAGGCTGCAGTCCATGGGGTCGCTGAGGGTCGGACACGACTGAGCGACTTCACTTTTACTTTTCACTTTCATGCATTGGAGAAGGAAATGGCAACCCACTCCACTGTTCTTGCCTGGAGAACCCCAGGGATGGGGGAGCCTGGTGGGCTGCTGTCTATGGGGTCGCACAGAGTCGGACACAACTGAAGTGACTTAGCACTGTACATAGACAACAACAGTATATACAGCTGTTTCTCATTCTCTTGACTCCAAAACTGTATCAGCTATCACACTGTTGTTGTTAGTCACTAAGTTGTGTCCAACTCTTTTTGACCCCATGGACTACAGCTGTCAGGCTGATTTAACTATCTCCCGGAGTTTGCTCAAACTTATGTCCAATGAGTTGGTGATGTCATCCAACCGTCTCATCCTCTGTTGCCCCCTTCTCCCCCTGCCTTAATCTTTCCCAGCATCAGGGTCTTTTCCAATGAGGTGGCTCTTTGCATAAGGTAGCCGAAGTATTGGCGCTTCAGCATCAGTCCTTCCAGTGACTATTCAGGGCGAATTTCTTTTAGGATTGATTGCTTTGATCTCCGTGCTGTCCAAGGCACTCTCAAGAGCCTCCTCCAGCACCACAGTTTGAAAGCATCAATTCTTTGGGTTTCAGCCTTCTTTAAGGCTCTCACATCCATACATGACTATTGGAAAAAACTTACCTTTGACTATAAGGACCTTTGTAAGCAAAGTGGTAAATTTCTGCTTTTTAATACGCTGTCTAGGTTTGTCATAGCTTTTCTTCCAAGGAGGAAGTCTTTTAATTTCGTGTCTGCAGTCACCATCCACAGTGATTTTGGAGCCCAAAAAAATAAAATCTGTCACTGTTTCTGCTCTTTGTTTCCCATCTATTTGCCATGAAGTGATGGAGAAAACTTTACATTACATAAACTATTTTTTCCCTTGTTCTTATAGTCAAAGGTCTTATAACCTTTGGTGCTTTGACTCTCAGTTGTTTTGTTTTAAATATTATGTCCCACAGAAGGAGCTGAATACACTTAGAGATTAAACATCTATGAACTGCAAAACTACTCTAGAAATAGTTAAAAATTCTTTCTTCAAAAGTACACACACTTCAATAAAACCAGAAATCAGAGGCAAAAACATGAGTATTTATGACAGTTCACTAAAATCATCTACTTGGGAAGAACCAAAGTTCGAAAAGTGACAGTTTGAATACTGGGCAAAATATATGTAGGGAAGTGACTTACAGTCTTTCCAGAGCCCGTCTGAGCACAAGCCATCAAATCTCGTCCTCCTTGTATAATAGGAATACTGTATTTTTGCACAGGAGTAAGCTTAGTATAACCAGCTTTAGCAATGTTGTTATTCAGTGTCTGACAAAGATTAGCTTCTTCAAAAGTCTAAAAAAATCAGGGGGCAGTGGTTAAATTCCATGTATCATACGCTAGTCATTCCATAAACATATTTCATTTGAATTAGTTTCTATTCTACTTTATATAATACATATGCCCCCATTCAAAAGTAATATCTAGAACCTGTATGCAATTACTTGATAGAATTAAGGAATATTCCATACAGAAAATGGCTCTAAAAACTTGTTCAGCCCCCTTAAAACGTGTGAGATACAAATAACTTTGATCAATAAAAATGGTTCATTATCAACAGGGGACTCTGGGCTCCCCCACTCCTTAGAAAATCACTCCCCTAGGATGCACTTTCTCAACTATGTAGAAAGCAGAAATACTGACTCTTTAGGAAAAGTATCCTTTTAAATAAATTTAAATCAAGTTTCCATCCTAGTTTGAGGACGTGGGGAAGAAATATAGTACCCTCCCTTTCAACACAGCAATTAATTCTAATGTAGATGTTAGATATGATTCTAAATTTCCAACCTAAGACATTAAATACTAAAGATGAAATTTTTGTATTCTTTAATGTCAACTTAAAGAAATGTGCCAAATTTTTAAAAAACAAAGTTTGCCTCACAGTCATTACAGAAACAATTATTGCACTGACCAGAATTGCTGGTGGTGGATCATGTCCAGATACTTCTACAAGAATAGTATCATATTTGTCAAAGTTTATGCCTGTCTGATAATGTGCAAAGATGGAGTCCTCATCTTCAGGTGGAGGAGGTGGTATGTAGGTCACTTTTGGTCCTTAGAATTTAAAAGAAAATTTACATTATAAGGACTAGAATAAAAACAAGAGAGAAAACAGACAAAAACCAACAAACTCAAATTTAAAACAACATGCAAACTCCTGGGCTTCCCTGGTGGCTCACTGGAAAAGAATCCACCTGCCAAATGCAGGAAACACAAGTTCAATCCCTGCCCCAGGAAAATCTCACATGCCACAGAGCAACTAAGCCCATGCACAGCCTGTGCTCTAGAGCCCAGGAGCTGCCACTACTGAGCCTACGTATCACAACTACTAAAGCCCGTGCACCTTAGAGCCCATGTTCTGCAACAAGAAAAGCCACCACAATGAGAAGACCGCAACTAGAGAGGAGCCCTCACTCTCCGCAACTGGAGAAAAGCCTGTGTAGCAACAAAGACCCAGCACAGCCAAAAGTAAATAAATAAAATAACAAAAAAGTTCCCAATGTTTACCATTGAAGTTTTTACTTCAAACTTTTTAAAGTTATCTCTTTAAATATTCTGCATTTGTATTAAAATGTAATATACATTTATGTGGATCACACAAAAATTAATATACCTTGAGTGTCACCACTTTCTCCTCCTTCAGCTTCTGACTTCCAAGAATCTTAAAAGGAATCAAACCAAAAAAAGACAAACGTTTTTTAAAATTGCGGGGTAAAACAATACTCACTATAAAAATCAAATACCTTATCTAAAGTAAAACTTACTCTTTCCAGAGCCTGTAATTACTTCTTCATTTAAACCTTTGTAACCACCTATTAAAGAAATACACAGTGACAGTCAGTCAATATACCAGACTGTGTCTATCTTTATTTTTGTTGCTTGTCTTCAAAGAGAAAAAGTTCTAAACATGGATGGTCCCTTCAAACAAATAACATTTGAGACAATTAAGATAAATAGAATCCTGAATATTTTAAGTTCCCTTAGCATTTAAAATGCTGACTTTATGCAGGATACACATTAGTATCTTCTTGTTTAAGCTGTTATGCCTCTTTCCTATTCCTATATTCCTCAACAAAGGAATATATTTTCTAACAGGAACTAAAAGACTATCTCTGTTGAGATGTCTTTGCTAGGACTCAGAATACAGTCGTAACTATGGCTGTGAGTTATTACATAGAAAAGATATGGAGCAAAATGAGCAAAGGAAAAAAGGTATGGAGAAAAGGCCAAAGAAGACCAGGTGCAAGATTTCAAGAGACACTCCCACTGGTGTTATACAGGACAAGTTGTGACAACATGCTGAAAATGTTTACCAGATAAATCAATTAGAGATTCAATATCCAGGGTTCTTATGAGAGGCTGATAAAGCAGGGAGGCACCTTCTGCCTGGCATGTACCAAATTTCCCAACTCCAAACCATTTAGGTACAGTGGACCACTCACACTGGTTAAGGGTGTTGAGACCCGTCTCAAAATCCAAGTTCCCAGAAGTCAGGGAAGGGTCTTGTAAGAAGGACTTTCCAAGAAGAGCAGTCAGGCCTATCATCTTAACTCTTTTCCACGCACTACCTTTCTGGTTTCTAGAAAAGGAGTTATTGATTGTGCCACTTTCAGGTACTATCCCAAAAAGAATAAGGACTGCATTAGATTTGAAAGGCTAACATCTAGCATTTTTATATGTGTACTCTCTAATTTTCTTGTCCTGTAGGTCCACAGGTCTTCAAATCCCTTTTCAAACAAGATCTAAGAATTTGTATAAAATATGGTTTAGCCATTAATAATCTTTTTCTATAATGAAGAAACCAAGAATTTAAAGGAGTGAAGCAGGGAAAAGTGGTTCAAGGGAGTTGCCACTCTGAATGCTCTCAGACTAATAATGATCTCAGAATTTTTCAGAGATATTAAACAAGCTTTATTGTTTTAATAGTATGGAAAACAGTAGTTTCTAAAAATGAATTACCTAAATTGATATAATATTCAATTTATTTAAATAAAACCACTCATTTTAAAACAATGAGAATTATTTAAGCATATCTAAAAGGTGTAGAATGAATTATCTGAGGCATTGTGTTACAATTCTGGTCCAGAGGCAGATGTTCTTAGAGACAGTTGGAAGTTGTTAAGGCCTTGGAATTGTAGTAGGGAGAGTAAAGATATATCAAGGATGGTGAAAGTAAGACCATGTAAAATGTCTTACGATCAGAATTTTTCTTTGATTTAAAAGGAAAGGAGTCAACAGAAGCATATGAAAACCCTGGCTCCTTCAAGATCATAGTGCAGTTGATTTTTTCTGTATTAATCTGTAAACATCAAAACAATTTTAAAAATGAACAGTTACTTGTGTTTGTAATAGAAATTTCTCTGAAATGTTCTACATGGTGACAGTATATAGGAGATCAGGAGTCCAAAATAGAGTGCATTCACGTACTTTTTCCGAAAGGTTAAACATTTTTCAACAGAAAGAAAATGAAACAAATCCTCTGAAAAAATGATACACTTTAGAGCTAGAGTGTTGCTAACGAGATCAAGGTGTTTCTCAAGTCTCTATCAGCTATACCAAAATGTTTCATATACTCAATCAAGGTGATTGGGAAATAATGGCTATAAATTTACTGAGCTATATTTAAATATTCACATTTTCTTTTCATAATAAGAAAAATTATTTTAATATAAGACTGTCAACAGAGATTACATCTCAGTCTTTCACATTTGCATGGTAACTCCCATTTTATGGTTATATTATTTATTAAGCAGTTATTTATTGATTACTTTTAGGTGATTTTCAGTTTTCACTTATTATAGATGAAGCTTCAGTGAACATCCTTTTACATGTATTGAGCATATATACCTACAGTATATAATGGAATTGCTGGATTAAAGAGTAATAGTAAACAACTGGCTTCCCCTGGAGAAGGAAATGGCAACCCACTCCGGTATTCTTGCCTGGAAAATCCCATGGAAAGACAAGCCTGGTGGGCTACAGTCCACAGGGTTGCAAGAGTCAGGTACAACATAGCAACTAAACAACAAAAGTAAACAACTTCTCCAAACTGGCCGTGCAAATGTATACTCCTCTAAGTGTGTATAAAAGCAGCAAAAGTTACCTTTAACTTCAAAAATTAAACTTGGATTACAGTCATTTTAGCCACTTACAGGTAAACCAAATAAGAACTCACCTCGTCCACTTCCACTACCACTTCTGCTTTGGAAAGTGTCACCATTACCTGTAAGGCATTGTTTTACAGAATATTCAGAGAAAACATAGCTCCTCTTCAAGCATATAAAACATATAGCTATTTCTTTTCAAATACTGAGTAATTTCTCAGGATTCCTAGACCCTTAACCCATCCATCTCCTAATTCTATATTTAACTAAAACCTTTTTCTCATTTGAACATTTTGTTTAAACACTTCATTTTTTTAGGGCAATTTCAGGTTCACAGAAACATTAAGGGGAAAATACAGAGACCTCCCAGATATTTCCAGTCCTCACACCTGCATATTCCCCCCCACTCCCCATAATCAACACTCCCCACAAGAGAGGTATTTTGTTACAGTTGATAAACCTATACTGGCACAACATAGTCACCCAAAGCCCATGGTTTACATTACAGTTCATGTCTCCATCATTATAGTATCATACAAAGTAACTTCACTACCCTAAAAATTCTCAATGCTTTGTTTGTTCATCTCTTCCCTGAACCCCTAGCAACCACTCATTTTTTTTTACCCCCTTCTTATAGTTTTGCCTCTTCCAGTATGTCATACAGAACTGGAATCATACAGTATATGGTCTTTTCAGATTGGCTTCTTTCACTCAGTAGCACATATTTAGAGCTTCCCCTGTAGCTCAGCAGTAAAGAATCTGCCTGCAGTGCAGGAGTCACAGGAGACAGAGGTTCAATCCCTGGGTCGGCAAGATCCCCTGGAGGAGGGCATGGCAACCCACTGTAGTATTCCTGCCTAGAGAATCCCATGGACAGAGGAGCCTAGAAAGCTATAGTCCACGGGTTTGCAAAGAATCTGACACAACTGAAGTGACTTAGCATGCACACAGTATGCATTTAAGGCTCCTCCATGTCTTTTCAGGCTTGATAGCTCATTTCTTTTTAACACCACAGTTGATTTAACTACTTTTAAACATTTTCATCAACAAAATGCTTTTTTTTTTTTTCTTTGAAACCAAAGGAAACTTCATTTTCCTTTTTCTAACTAAAAGTATAATTTATATCTAAAATTAACAGGTAAATAAGAAAGAAGGAATAATTCAGAGTACAAAATTTATGAGAGAGGGAAAACTGTCCATGTTCTTTTTCCCTACAAATCTAAAAAGCAGCAACAATCATGAGCCAATCTAATGTACTTAAAAATATATTAGGTTCAATAATCCTAGAGCTAAAAGCAAATGTAAATGATTAATATTCAGTAATAAATTCTATTTCTCACCTGTACCACTTAATGCTGATCTTCTAGAACCATAAATGCCACCAGAGCGCTGGGCCCCCTCATCTTGTTCATAATCGCTATCTAGATTTCCAGATAAAAAACTTAGATTATGTTACTTTTTAAAACTTTTAAATCATGCAGTAAACAGAAAAAAATCAATTTATGGTACCAGAAGTTAAAAAGATGCAAGATAAAATAATTTAAATTTAATAGGAATCATAGTGTTTTTGAAGTATCACAGAGAAGGATTTTCCCATAAATTATTTCCTTCAATTATAAATTACTTTCTCAAAATTTTATTAAAATTATCTTATAAAAGTAGTCAGAACTAATACTACACCAAAATATGATATAGGCAAATTAAATTACCTTTGAAAAACAGCACTGTTACTGTCCCTCAAAATTTCACATTACATAATCTTACTGCTTATTCTCCAAAATTTCATCCCTTGGTACCACTACACTCAAATCAAACTTTATCAGTCTTAAACAGCAACCCACTGGATCTCTTCACTTTTTAAAAAGTGACAATTCACTAATTTGCTACACATCTATTAAATCATTAAATCATTTATGTTTTTAGTTTCACTATTCTGTTCTCCTCTGTTAAGAGAGACGTGCATTCCAAAAGTGACTTCAGGGGACAATATCTTAGCACCAAGGAAAGACGACTGGAAAAATTTAGGTAGAAAGCCACACTGGTATAAGAAGGTATAATGGGAGGCTGAGTCATGAGAATGCCACTTATTTGTAAGGTCAGCCATCTTTATCAAAGCTCTGAAATGCTTCACAGCATGTAATATTAAAGAACTGCATCACACAAACTGTTAGAAAGATTCACATATTCTCATTTAATCTATAAGGAATTACATGTGTCTATTTTTACACAGCATAAGTGATTATATACCAGCCACTATACTAAACCATTCCCATATAGTCATAACAACCTTATATGTGATAGGTGTTATTTTTAATCATTTAATAAATGAAGCAATCCACTACTAACTTGGACTTCCTAGACCAAATCCTCCACGGCAACCTCGGAAACTACCTCTTCCACCTCTTCTGGACGATCCTGAAGCTTCTGAATCATTTCCGTCTTGATAACCTATAATATTAAAACACAAACACACAAACGACACAAAAACCAACAAAGCAATCTTGGAGACATGGTGGCCAAGTTAATTTAAGCCTTGCATAATACAATGACTTTAATATTTTATGCCATCAACAGATAGTTACTAAAGAGAAATGCTGTATTTGACCTATAAATGATCAACTTTAACAGTAAATAGATAAAAGCTATGTTTAAAAAAAAAAACCCACTATTTGCTTTGCGAACAAAACCTAAAAATGACTAAAAAGAAAAAGTAACACCTATGAACACTGTGGTGTTGGAGAAGACTCTTGAGAGTCCCCTGGACTGCAAGGAGATCAAACCAGTCAATCCTAAAGCAAATAACTCCTGACTATTCATTGGAAGGACTGATGCTGAAGCTGTAACTCCAATACTTTGGCCACCTGACGTGAAGAACTGACTCGCTGGAAAAGACCCTGATGCTGGGAAAGATTGAAGGTGGGAGAAGAAGGAACGACAGAGGATGAGATGGTTGGATGGCATCACCAACTCAATGGACATGAGTTTGAACAAGCTATGGGTGTTGGTGATGGACAGGGAAGTCTGGTGTGCTGCAGTCCACAGGGTTGCAGAGAGCTTGAGTGACTGAACTAAACTGAATGTCCTGAAAATATCAATTAAGTCTAACTGTTCTAATACGTCATTTAGGATCTCTGTTGTCTTACTGATTTTCTGTCTGGAAGATTTGTATATACAAACGACCAATATACACTTGGAGAGCTGCTCAACATCACAGTCATCAGGAAATGCAAATCAAAAGCACAATGATACAAGGATATGTTGTGCAATACAGAGGATACAGCCCATGTTTCATAATAACTACAAATGGAGTATAACCTTTAAAAGGTATGAATCACTATGTTTTGATACTTGTAATTTACAAAATATTATACATCAACTGTATGTCAATTATAAAAAATCATAATGAGATACCACTTTATATCCATTAGAAAGACTATAGTCAAAAAGACAAACACTAACAAGTGTCACCAAAAGAAATGTACTTGAATGTTCAGAGCAGCAGTTGCAGAACAGTCCAAAACTGTACAAAATCCAAGTACCCATCATTAGCACAACAGGAGAACAAAAGAACACTATATAGCAATAATGATCTTCAACTGCAACCAACAATAAGACAATCTCACAATTACATTAAGAGGAAGCTAGACACAAAAATATACTATGTGATTCCATTTATATTAAGTACAAAAATTTTTTTTAATTTATGCTGCTAGAAGTCAGAATAGAGATTAACTGGAAAGGTAGTGCTAATGACTAAAAATGAGCATGAAAGGGGTTTTTGAGGATCTAGTAATTTCTACTCCTGATCTGCGTGCTTGGGAAAACAGAGAACCCAGGTGTTTTCAGTTACTGAAAAATCACTGAGCTGTATACATTTACGACATATGCACCTACCTATTCCTATATGACATCATATTTCAACATAAACTTAGATGCAGTCCTATTTATTTACACACACATCTGCATTTACTGAGTGACCACCATGTCAGACACAAATCTTCTACCTTCAAATGTATACATCTAAAGAAAATAACAATCAGGGACACCCTACTAGACAACCTACACTAATCAATAAACCAGGTCCAAGCACAAAGAGCTGCAACTGGCTTTTCACTGCTTCACTTAAATATGAATTAAAATTATTTAAAGAAAACTGAATAGTAAGAAAAATAGTCACTGTTCTGCAGAAAACCAAAAAATTTAAATAAGAGCTATGTTTTAGGAACATTAGTGTCCAAACTGCTTGTTAAAGTGGGAAGGAAAGCAATGTTGAAAGAGGAGTCTGTTTCTTAACTAAATGTCCACCCCATCATTGCAGGGCCCCCTGCAATTGCCATTAAAGACTCAGCTTATGAGACAAATAAGCCATCCCTCATTCACCACCAAATTCCTACACCCCCCTCACAACTCAACCAAGGCTATAGTGAAATCCACAGCAAGTCTCAGCTTCACTAGGAAGGCCTGCTAGTCAATGATCTATTCAATGAGCCAATCATCTAATAGACAAGGGAAAAGGATATCTCCAAGTTGCAGCAAAAACTATGATGTATCTGATGTATCTAGTGCAGCTCCAAACACTGAAGTTGTATCATATATATATTTTCACACTTGTAGCAATTTTATAAGCTCACGGTGGTTTTTCATGGATATTGTTGCTATTTTAACATGTCTGGTTTTTCATGGATATTGTTGCTATTTTAATATGTCTGCCTATAGATAATCCAGAACTGAGCACTTTTATACCATCTCACCTCAAATAGAGGCAGAATTAGCAAGTATGGTAATTAATCTACAATTTCTCCCTTCCCCTCTATCTCCAATGTTCCTACTCAGAGACAAAGACATCCCAGTTTATCTACATTGTGACTGACAAAGATTCACAGTCCCACCTTTTGTACTTCATAGAACACTCTGGAGGTCTTAGGAAAAGACAAATCCAGTGGCACCAGAAAGCAGAAGGAGAGACACCTACTGAATATTAACTCAAATATTAACAGCATAAAGGATATGCCAAAGTATTTTTCTTGAAAGGTTTTCACCACCAAAATTTTTCTTTCAGCTCTTTCAAAATCAATTTTTCAGTTTAATTTCTGTCTTAAGTACAAGTTGTTCCAAAACATGGTCCTTACTGCCTCTCTTGGAAAATCCTCTGTTCCGTGTCTGATTATCTTCACAGTCATTATTAGACTCTTGAATAAAAATTTAACATGTGAATAGCATCTAAATAATTACTGCAGTAGTACTGTCACAAGAGAAATTACTGAGAAAAATAAATATATTCATAAGCTAACATATGAACAAAATTTTAAATTTTAAAATAACTGTAACAACAAAATACAAACACATTATTCAGTCAATTCGTTTTAAAAATCACCTAATATACCTAAATACTAAATGTTAGGCATGTATCTGTCAAGTTCTGAGCACAGCCAAAAAATAAGAATTTCATAAATGTCATGAAACAGTTTCAGAAATATCTGAACAGCTGAGCAGTCAAATGGATCTCACAAATGCAAAACTATTGTATTTATAATGTCATTATTTCTGTAAATTGTCTTTCTTAATAAACCTGAGACATTAGTATTTTTTTTTAATATATGCAAACTTTCCCCCATCCATCCTAATGGAAGCATTTGGGGATATCCTGGCTTTCTGTTCTTAGTGACATTATTAAGTAACAATACCAGAGTTTCTACATAGTAGTATAAGGATCACTACACTGAAGGATGACTAAAAACTATCAGGAAAAGTTGGTTAAAAATAAATTATTAGAACCCACCCTGCTGCTACTGCTGCTAAGTCGCTTCAGTCGTGTCCAACTCTGTGTGACCCCAGAGACAGCAGCCCACCAGGCTCCCCCGTCCCTGAGATTCTCCAGGCAAGAACACTGAAGTGGGTTGCCATTTCCTTCTCCAATGCATGAAAGTGAAAAGTAAAAGTGAAGTCGCTCAGTCGTGTCCAACTCCTAGCGACCCCATGGACTGCAGCCTACCAGGCTCCTCCGTCCACGGGATTTTCCAGGCAAGAGTACTGGAGTGGGGTGCCACTGCCTTCTCCGAGAACCCACCCTAGAGAGATTCATTTTGAATGTGCAGACTGACATCAATGAATGAACAATTTTTCTAAATTAAAAAATTATACTTTATTGATATAACTTTCAGTACTAACTTTAAGCTTTCTAGAAGATTCCAATAAGGCCATATTTGGAAAATACCAAGTTGGTTTCAAGGAATCTTTGTACATATCACTAACATTTAGTATCAGAGAACTTCAGGTCCCAGTGATCACATATGTGGCTAAACAGATTAAAAGCTATCAGCTGTTTATGTACAAAAGTACTAATCTACTCAATTAATATTGATTTATAATAAACAATGACTCACAGCTCTTGCTGCAGGCTATTTGAGCTGACATCAACAATTGACAATATTCCTGAAGAGTCATTTAACATCAAGACATGAAGCAAGATTTCATACAAGAAAGTTGAAGAGGAAAAAAGAATTCTGGAAAGATTCTTAGAATAATCTGGAATAATGGAATTATTATTTGATGATATAATAATTCATCATCATCTGGAATAATGATGATGGTAGCTAACATTTATTGCCATATATGAAAGAAAACCCACTTCACATAACCTTTGGCCAACTGTTCTCCTAAAAGAAACTTACAGTTATTTTGACCACACTGGGAATTAAAATAGGCTAATGATATTAGGAGAAGTTGGGTGAGGAGTACAATTACATTAGAGGCAAGCTGAAGGAAATCTTCTGTACTATTTTTGAAACTTCTTGAATCAAACGATTTCAAAATAAAAAGTTATTTAAAAAGAAATAATCTCTGTAGAGTTAAAAATAAAGTTAAGCACAAACAAAAATGAGATAATAATCCCAAGATTAGTTATAATCTATTAATTACAGAAAAATAATGTAATAACACATAAAACTTAGTATCCGTCTGTCACTCTTCTAAATGAATTCTATTTTAACTTTTTAAATCCTCACAAAAACCTTATGAGGTGGGTTTTACCCTCAATTTATAAACAGAGAAAAAGAAATACAAAGTTAAACATGCTTTTTTTTTTTTT
>SJYX01022804.1:58075-75038 GCA_006410675.1 Oreotragus oreotragus
CAGGGTCCTCATTACCATCTTTCTAAATTCCATATATATGTGTTAGTATACTGTATTGGTGTTTTTCTTTCTGGCTTACTTCACTCTGTATAATTGGTTCCAGTTTCATCCATCTTATTAGAACTGATTCAAATGTATTCTTTTTAATGGCTGAGTAATACTCCATTGTGTATATATACCACAGCTTTCTTATCCATTCATCCGCTGATGGACATCTAGGTTGTTTCCATGTCCTGGCTATTATAAACAGTGCTGCAATGAACATTGGGGTACATGTGTCTCTTTCTATTCTGGTTTCCTCGGTGTGTATGCCCAGCAGTGGGATTGCTGGGTCATAAGGCAGTTCTATTTGCAATTTCTTAAGGAATCTCCACACTGTTCTCCATAGTGGCTGTACTAGTTTGCATTCCACCAACAGTGTAAAAGGGTTCCCTTACACCCTCTCCAGCATTTATTGCTTGCAGACTTTTGGATCGCAGCCATTCTGACTGGTGTGAAGTGGTATCTCATTGTGGTCTTGATTTGCATTTCTCTGATAATGAGTGACGTTGAGCATCTTTTCATGTGTTTGTTAGCCATCCATATGTCTTCTTTGGAGAAATGTCTATAGTTAAACATGCTTTTTTAAGATAATACAACTGACAGGAAGAGAAGGATCTGGGTCTCAAATCCCGGGTGTCTGATTCCAAAATCTGAGTTTATTGCTATATTGGACCAGCTAAGGGACACAAGGTACAGGAAAAATAACCACAAAATACACTATATATCTGTGTGCAGAGAAGTTGTAAAGACTCCATAAATCAGTGGTTACCAAATCAAAGAGGCATCAGAGTCAGCAGGAAGGCTTTTAAATACAGGATCCAGGGCCTCACTCAAATCTCCTTAATCAGGTTCTCTTGGAAAGTATAATTAATTATGGTAGTTTATCTTCTGCTAACAATACTCTATTCTCACCATTTTCTGTATTCCTCCAAACCAGAGTGCCAGTACCTTTACATAAATGTTTTTGATTTCAGCAGTGATCCAGTCTCATGAATCCTTTTCCACTGGAAATACTTTTGAGTCTGAATAAGGACCTACATGGGCTTCCTGGTGGCTCAGAGGGTAAAGTGTCTGCCTGCAAAGCAGGAGACCCAATTTCCATTCCTGGGTCAGGAAGATCCCCTGGAGAAGGAAATGGCAACCCATTCCAGTACCCTTGCCTGGAAAATCCCATGGACGGAGAAGCCTGGTAGGCTATAGTCCATGGGGTCGCAAAGAGCTGGACATGACTAAGCGACTTCAATTAAGGACCCACATGCCCCAAATTATATTTATATATGAAAGTGAAATTTTGCTTCCTGACTTGTTCTACTATCCTCTTTTTCTTAAGGTAACACAGCATTCAAAAGCTGTACTTCATAGATTAGTTAAGATAGATGACAACAGCCCAGATTCAGTTCAGTTCAGTCATTCAGTCATGTCCGACTCTTTGCAACCCCATGAATTGCAGCATGCCAGGCCTCCCTGCTCATCACCATCTCTCGGAGTTCACTGTTGTTCCATGTCCAGTTCTAACTGTTGCTTCCTGACCTGCATAGATTTCTCAAGAGGCAGGTTAGGTGGTCTGGTATTCCATCTCTTTCAGAATTTTCCACAGTTTATTGTGAAGGCTGAATTCTTGGTTAAGGCTCTGCCTATACTGCTTTGGTCACAAAGAGTCGGACACAACTGAGCGACTGAACTGAACTGATACTGCTTTGATGCTTCCGTGGTGGCTCAGCTGGTAAAGAATACACCTGCAATACGGGAGACCTGGGTTGGGAAAATCCTCTAGAGAAAAGAATGGCTACCTAACTCCAGTATTCTGGCAGGAGAATTCATGGATAAAGCACAAGCTGGAATCAAGATAGCTGGGAGAAATATCAATAACCTCAGATATGCAGATGACGCCACCCTTATGGCAGAAAGCCAAGAGGAACTAAAGAGCCTCTTGATGAAAGTGAAAGAGAGTGGAAAAGCTGGCTTAAAACTCAACTTTCAAAAAATGAAGATCATGGTATCTGGTCCCATCACTTCATGGCAAATAAGATGGCAAAACAATGGAAACAGTGACAGACTTTATTTTCTTGGGCTCCAAAATCACTGCAGATGGTGAATGCAGCCATGAAATTAAAAGACGCTTGCTCCTTGGAAGAAAAGCTATGACCAACCTAGACAGCATATTAAAAAGCAGAGACATTACCTTGCTGACAAAGGTCCATCTAGTCAAAGCTATGGTTTCTCCACTAGTCATGTATGAATATGAGTTGGACCATAAAGAAAGCTGAGAGCCAAAGTATTGATGCTTTTGAACTGTGGTATTGGAGAAGACCCTTGAGAGTCCCTTGGACTGCAAGGAGACCAAGCTAGTCAATCCTAAAGGAAGTCAGTTCTGAATGTTCACTGAAAGGACTGATGCTGAAGCTCCAATACTTTGGCCACCTGATGCAAAGAATTGACTCATTAGAAAAGACCCTGATGCTGAAAAAGATTGAAGGCAGGAGGAAAAGGGGACAGAGGATGAGATGGTTGGATAACATCACCGACTGGATGGAAATGAGTTTTAGCAAGCTCTGGGAGTTGCTGATGGACAGGGAAGCCCAGCATGCTGCAGTGCATGGGGTCGCAAAGAGTCGGACACAACTGAGCAACTGAACTGATAGTTGCTTTATAAAACCATGTTTAAATAAATCAGAGCTGGAACAGATTAAGATACTTAATTTTATTTTCTTCTTAACATGTATTCTAGACACTAAATTCTTAAGTCACTACAAAAAACAGTGAACTTACCTCTCCAGAAACCAGAGCTATCACCTTCTTCAAACTTGTTATTTGAAAAGCCTACACGAAACATAAAATTAAACTTGCAAATTTCTGAAAACAATTACCTAAATCAAATGACCAAAAACCAATTTCTTCTGCAGAAGAAAGAGAAACAGAGAAACACACACCTTACAGGGACTGATAGTTATGATGTCCCTTTAAATTGTATAAATCCCATACAACTATATATATAAATAGTGAATGAGAATGCATATGCATTGTATGACAACTTCTGCCTTGTGTCAGTTTATTAAAATACCAGCCAATCTTATATTACCTGAAATGTTACATATTCCCCCATATATACATGAATGAAACATGGGTATGCGTGTGTGTATCTCACTATAACCACTATGTACTTTCTATTCAAAATATCAAATTTTTATGAATTTTATAAATTATACTCTCATCTGCTAGAGGACAACTAAATTACAATCCAATATCATATCATTTTTCCCTTCTCAGTATCAAGGAGATTCTGCCAACTTCTATTTATAAAATTTTAAAAACAATCTTTCACCAAAGTCTGCTTTCAAATTTCTCATTTAATAAAACCTTGTGTCTAGATCTATGCATCTCTGGAATATATAGATGTAGCTCTAAACTTCACTTTAAAAGCATCCATTAGTAATATTTCATACATTTTAAAAAATATGAGTCTTAATAAAATGATTTTTACTGAAGTGATACTCAGGGTAGCTGAGTAACTACAAGTTACTCAGATAATGTAACTTAAAATTAAATGTCAATATGCAATGTATATCAATCATGATCTAATTTAAATAAAATATATTAAATTACAGCTTCAATAGTACAGAGACTAATCAATTACTCTTTGACAGACATTAAATATATATGCAAAGTGTCTACAAATCAAGTCATTTAACATCTCAGGCGCAACAAAATCTCATGTCCCAGCATTAAACTCCAGAGACATTTAATATACAATTAGCATAAAAAAAAGTAGCATATCCATATATAGAGGCTCTCCATATATAGCCTCTATATATGAATGGATAACACTTTTTCCTTAAGCAGATATATAATTTCAAAGTAAAGATAGTCCCTACAACAAGATTATATACAACAAAACAGATTTTTTGGTTATTTTATTCACTTAAATATTTGCAATCTTTGAAGTTGGTTCAGAAAAGGATTACACTCTACTGCCCTCTACAATTGCCCCTTTCCCTCCATACACCATTCCCAGAAAAATCAAGCGCTGAGTCTCCAAAATGCTTGAGAAGTCTTCCATCTACGTACTATTGGTTTTGATCTTAAACTCTATGTAAGTTCTACTTTATAGTTTTTAAATTTTTTTAGAAACAAAATGCAAATTCAAAACTTCTACTGGTTCTTTTGGAGAAGGAAATGGCAACCCATTCCAGTATTCTTGCCTGGAGAATCCCACAGACAGGGGAGCCTGGCAGGCTACAGTCCATGGGGTCGCAAGAGTCAGACACAACTTAGCAACTAAACCGCCACCACTGGTTCTTTGTTCAAGTAAAGATGGAAACTCAGGTTCACCCCGGAAGTAGCAGGAGCAGGGCAAGGAAATCAAGAGTAGAGGAGAAAAGACATGGGGTTCACCTGTGGGGTAAATCAATTTGACGAGATGCTGCAGCAAGCAGCATGGCTATTAAAAAGGAAAACAAGATAACTAAATAGAATAGCAAACATATCCAAAGCAGCATAAAGTTTTGCTCTAAACTATGATTAGGAAAGTGAAAGCACTCCTTTGTGATCTCCATAAATTTTTGAGAAAGGCACACACTTCCTATGTATGTTAAAAGGAAACAGAACTCAAAGGCTATAAGGTGCTACTTAAGTTTCAACTGAAAGACATCATAAGCAGATTACCTCTGTTTCCAAAACTCTTTCCAACTCCAAAACCACCCACTGTGGACGTATTCTCTCTTTTATTAGACTCACCAGGATCTGTAAAAGTTCAGATACAATTAAAACTTTTTAAAGTATAAAATCAAGTGTGTTATCAATAACTAGGAATTAAATGAATCTGTGTGGTTAGGGAACTTCCAAGGATGAGGAGAGAGTGTTACAGGAACTTATAAAATTAAAATATACCTGCAACTTCTTTTTTTTAAATTCTTACATTATGCCAAACTAAAAACGTAAATATACTACTGCTGAAATACAGCTCTCAACTAGTTGCTATTTTACTAGAGAACTTTAACCAAGAAATTCAACTCTACAATTGAACTCTATTCAACTCTGATTTTCTATATATTGAAACCTCACCCTGATAGATCCAGCTATTTACATTATACCTCTATGTGAAAGTCACTGCTAATGAAAACTCTATACTCTTGTCCTGTAATTATTCATTATTTATTTTAAAAAAATATTTACTATTTGGCTGTACCAGGTCTTAGTTGTATCATGAGAACTCTTAGTTGCAGCATGTGGGATCTAGTTCCCTGACCAAGGATCAAATCAGGGCCCCTGGTTTGGCAGCATAGAGTCTTAAGTCACTGGACCACCAGGGAAGTCCCAATTCATTTTTCTAGTACTTAAATCACTCTCAATCTACTTTTTAAAATTAGAATTAAGAAGGAGCTATATAATAATGAAAAAATGCTAAGAATACCACTTCCCTTTATCTCCCACTCCTCCATGGTATTTCCCTATATCAACCATCTTAGTTTTATATCCCACTATACAACTCTGAACACCCAACATTTTAATTCATAAAACAACTTCCCATCCTCCACACTGTGAACTTCTAATATGTTCTATTTCCTACATGCTATTCCTTCAGCATGACATCCCTTGCTTTCCTATTTTTCCTAGCAAAATTATTTTCACTCTTCAAAAGCCTGATTCAAAACCCACCTCTTCTGTGAAGTCCTCCTTCAGTCCTCCAACTGTAATCAGTTCATCAGTCACATTCCCACAGCATACTATGTGTTTCCCTTTTTAAGCAATATTTCTTTCCATGTTCTTCCCTACCACTAAATTAAGAATTTTGAGGGCAGAATTTCTATGCCAAGCAGCACAGTTATTTAAAACGTAAACTTAAGCACCCAAAACATCATAAATAGCCAGTTTAAATTATCACTGGGATAACTATCATTATCTTGTGATTTTCACAAATTGTCTTCCCTGCATCTGTAATATCCTAATACAGAGGAGCTAAGAGATCTGTGAAACTCCTAATGCCACAAGTAAAACTGTGTATATGTAACTATCAGTATTTTTATCATATTCTAAAAAAGCATGTGATTCAGGAAGTTAAGGCTTTTTAGGCCATACTTTACAGAAGATAAAAAGCTAGTCAATATATATCTTAGGTAATTAAAAGTCAATTTTAGAACCATGTTACTAGATATATCCAAGTTGTGAGAAAAAATACCATAGCGATTGAAACAAACTAGAATGTTAAACTGAATCATTTGGGAAAGGTGTGGTTCTTCTACAAATTTCCAGGATTATATGCAGTATTAAAGATAACTTTTTTCTTAAATATTATCAGAGTACAGTTAATTTACAATTTTGTGTTAGTTTCAGGTATACCAAGTGATTCAGTTTACATATACATATATTCATTCTTTTTCAGATTTTTCAAAAATAACTTTTTAAAGTATCAATATTCACAGAGAGTTTTGATCAGAAATTTAATGTATTTAAATCTACAACATAACAATTAATAGTAAAATCTCAGTGATGGTTTTCTCATTTAAAAAGGCTCTATTCAACAATGTTTAGAAGTCTGCATCAAAAAATATCATTCTAAATTAGGATTTTAAAATATATTCAAATATTAAGTAGTTCCCTGAGTGTCATATTAAGGTATTTGTTACTTCTTAGTAGTAGCAAACAAAAGTCACACTTGAATCTCTAAGCACAACTACATGGTCCAAAACATTAATGCCTCTTACTTAATATGCAGGCTTAAAAATAAAAAATATATATATGCATCTTCAACAAATTTCATTAGTAGAAGAAATATGTCAAAACATAAAATTCACACTTATGTTAACTCTATCTTAAAAAATTAAGTTTCGCAAGTAGCAAATGAAATACCATATATCAACTTTCAGTTGCCAATGAATAAAAATATATAGAAATACTAAAGTTTTTCAAAAAGTAACATTTAAGAAATTCAAGAATTACTGTCATGTATATTTAAAACTATTAATCCTAGCTTACGGCATCCCATAAGAGAAATTTATTTAAAAATCCATATGACCATTTGAGGTTCTAATAATATTTTGTTGCACTATACTAAAATACAGTGCAAAATATTTTCAGCATTTTAATAACAAATCTAAAAATGTAATGGAGGAAAGTATTTTGCTGGGTCGTTATCTGTCAAATCTAGTGCTGGTTGTTCTAAAAGTGACAATAAAAACTTTGAATTCTGGGAAAACCACTTCTTAATACTAGCGAGTTAACAGAACTGTTTCACATACTGCCTTTTCTTAAGAAACATAAAACTTAAGAAAGAGGTTCTTCACATTCTAGTCTCTAGAGTTTCTCTCATTCCTTCCATGCCAATTGGCAACAAAAACCATCAACACATTAAGCAGCAGCTCTGGGAAGCAATTATTTTTAATCAATCTACCCATCTAATGAATTCAACTATTTCCTACTATCTTAAAAAGTAAAAGAGTGAAAAGAATACTGGTATTAAAAAAAAAATTCATCATCCCAACACAGCCTACTGTACACTAAGTTATATCAGATTTACCTTGCACTAAACTGCCTCTTGAGCAACCTATATGCAGGTCAGGAAGCAACAGTTAGAACTGGACATGGAACAACAGACTGGNTGAACACCCAACATTTTAATTCATAAAACAACTTCCCATCCTCCACACTGTGAACTTCTAATATGTTCTATTTCCTACATGCTATTCCTTCAGCATGACATCCCTTGCTTTCCTATTTTTCCTAGCAAAATTATTTTCACTCTTCAAAAGCCTGATTCAAAACCCACCTCTTCTGTGAAGTCCTCCTTCAGTCCTCCAACTGTAATCAGTTCATCAGTCACATTCCCACAGCATACTATGTGTTTCCCTTTTTAAGCAATATTTCTTTCCATGTTCTTCCCTACCACTAAATTAAGAATTTTGAGGGCAGAATTTCTATGCCAAGCAGCACAGTTATTTAAAACGTAAACTTAAGCACCCAAAACATCATAAATAGCCAGTTTAAATTATCACTGGGATAACTATCATTATCTTGTGATTTTCACAAATTGTCTTCCCTGCATCTGTAATATCCTAATACAGAGGAGCTAAGAGATCTGTGAAACTCCTAATGCCACAAGTAAAACTGTGTATATGTAACTATCAGTATTTTTATCATATTCTAAAAAAGCATGTGATTCAGGAAGTTAAGGCTTTTTAGGCCATACTTTACAGAAGATAAAAAGCTAGTCAATATATATCTTAGGTAATTAAAAGTCAATTTTAGAACCATGTTACTAGATATATCCAAGTTGTGAGAAAAAATACCATAGCGATTGAAACAAACTAGAATGTTAAACTGAATCATTTGGGAAAGGTGTGGTTCTTCTACAAATTTCCAGGATTATATGCAGTATTAAAGATAACTTTTTTCTTAAATATTATCAGAGTACAGTTAATTTACAATTTTGTGTTAGTTTCAGGTATACCAAGTGATTCAGTTTACATATACATATATTCATTCTTTTTCAGATTTTTCAAAAATAACTTTTTAAAGTATCAATATTCACAGAGAGTTTTGATCAGAAATTTAATGTATTTAAATCTACAACATAACAATTAATAGTAAAATCTCAGTGATGGTTTTCTCATTTAAAAAGGCTCTATTCAACAATGTTTAGAAGTCTGCATCAAAAAATATCATTCTAAATTAGGATTTTAAAATATATTCAAATATTAAGTAGTTCCCTGAGTGTCATATTAAGGTATTTGTTACTTCTTAGTAGTAGCAAACAAAAGTCACACTTGAATCTCTAAGCACAACTACATGGTCCAAAACATTAATGCCTCTTACTTAATATGCAGGCTTAAAAATAAAAAATATATATATGCATCTTCAACAAATTTCATTAGTAGAAGAAATATGTCAAAACATAAAATTCACACTTATGTTAACTCTATCTTAAAAAATTAAGTTTCGCAAGTAGCAAATGAAATACCATATATCAACTTTCAGTTGCCAATGAATAAAAATATATAGAAATACTAAAGTTTTTCAAAAAGTAACATTTAAGAAATTCAAGAATTACTGTCATGTATATTTAAAACTATTAATCCTAGCTTACGGCATCCCATAAGAGAAATTTATTTAAAAATCCATATGACCATTTGAGGTTCTAATAATATTTTGTTGCACTATACTAAAATACAGTGCAAAATATTTTCAGCATTTTAATAACAAATCTAAAAATGTAATGGAGGAAAGTATTTTGCTGGGTCGTTATCTGTCAAATCTAGTGCTGGTTGTTCTAAAAGTGACAATAAAAACTTTGAATTCTGGGAAAACCACTTCTTAATACTAGCGAGTTAACAGAACTGTTTCACATACTGCCTTTTCTTAAGAAACATAAAACTTAAGAAAGAGGTTCTTCACATTCTAGTCTCTAGAGTTTCTCTCATTCCTTCCATGCCAATTGGCAACAAAAACCATCAACACATTAAGCAGCAGCTCTGGGAAGCAATTATTTTTAATCAATCTACCCATCTAATGAATTCAACTATTTCCTACTATCTTAAAAAGTAAAAGAGTGAAAAGAATACTGGTATTAAAAAAAAAATTCATCATCCCAACACAGCCTACTGTACACTAAGTTATATCAGATTTACCTTGCACTAAACTGCCTCTTGAGCAACCTATATGCAGGTCAGGAAGCAACAGTTAGAACTGGACATGGAACAACAGACTGGTTCCAAATAGGAAAAAGAGTACTACAGGGCTGTATATTGTCACCCTGCTTATTTAACCTCTATGCAGAGTACATCATGAGAAACGCTGGGCTGGAAGAAGCACAAGCTGGAATCAAGATTGCCGGGAGAAATATCAATAACCTCAGATATGCACATGATACCACCCTTATGGCAGAAAGTGAAGAGGAACTAAAAAAAACCCTCTTGATGAAATGAAAAAGGAGAGTGAAAAGTTGGCTTAAAGCTCAACATTCAGAAAATGAAGATCATGGCATCTGGTCCCATCACTTCATGGCAAATAGATGGGGAAACAGTGTCAGACTTTATTTGGGGGGGGCTCCAAAATCACTGCAGATGGTGATTGCAGCCGTGAAATTAAAAGACACTTACTCCTTGGAAGAAAAATTATGACCAACCTAGATAGCATATTGAAAAGCAGAGACATTACTTTGCCAACAAAGGTCCGTCTAGTCAAGGCTATGGTTTTTCCAGTGGTCGTGTATGGATTTGAGAGTTGGACTGTGAAGAAAGCTGAGCGCCAAAGAATTGATGCTTTTGAACTGTGGTGTTGTAGAAGACTCTTGAGAGTCCCTTGGACTGCAAGGAGATCCAACCAGTCCATACTAAAAGAGTTCAGTCCTGGGTGTTCTTTCGAAGGACTGATGCTTACGCTGAAACTCTAGTACTTTGGCCACCTCATGCAAACAGTTGACTCTTTGGAAAAGACCCTGATGCTGGGAGAGATTAGGGGCAGGAGGTTCTGGGGATGACAGAGGATAAGATGGCTGGATGGCATCACCGACTTGATGGACATGAGTTTGGGTAAACTCTGGGAGTTGGTGATGGACAGGGAGGCCTGGTAGGCTGCGATTCACGGGGTTGCAGAGTCAGGACAAGACTGAGTGACTGAACTGAACTGAAACAGCCATAAAAGCCTCTATTCATTCCACTATTCACCTATTATAATAGATGGTTAAAGAAAGATACTTACCTCTGTTTCCCAAACTCCTCCCAGAGGCAAATCCACTTCTCATGAAATGATCTCTTCGAGATGATCCATCACCCATTTCTAAAGTAAATAACATTTGAAGCAAGTCAAAATAACAAAAAAGTATCCTGGTGCTAAGTAACCTTTAAACCATCTAAATGTGCCATCCACATGGCATAGGAGGAATTTTACACAGCAATAAGAAAGATGAGTAGACTAGTAGAAAAATAGGCTATGAATAATAATAGGTAATCCTCCAAAAGAAAAAACATGCTAATTAACTCTCAGTGATAATTAAAGACACTAAAAGTCAAAAGAAGAATATAACTTTTCCCAACTATGACTGACTGGAACAGTTTGCTAATACAAATCTAGCAGAAGATCTAAACGGGCTTTCCTTATAGTTAAGTTGGTAAAGAATCTGCCTGCAATGCAGGAGACCCAGCTTAGATCTCTGGGTTGGGAAGATCCTCTGAAGAAAGAAATGGCAACCTATTCCAGTATTCTTGCCTGGAGAATACCATGGACAGAGAAGACTGGCAGGCTACAGCCCATAGGGTTATAAGAGTTGGACATGACTCGGACGTGACTTAGTGACTAAACCACCACCAGAAGACCAGATATTTCTCCAAAGAAGACATACAGATGGCCAACAAACACATGAAAAGATGTTCAACATCACTAATTATTAGAGAAATGCTAATCAAAAGTACAATGAGGTATCACCTCACACAAGTCAGGATGGCCAACATCAAAAAGGCTACAAACAACAAATGCTGGAGTGTGTGTGGAGAAAAAGAGACCCTCTTACACTGTTGGTGGGAAGGTAAATTGATATTTAGAGAAATGCTAATCAAAAGTACAATGAGGTATCACCTCACACAAGTCAGGATGGCCAACATCAAAAAGGCTACAAACAACAAATGCTGGAGTGTGTGTGGAGAAAAAGAGACCCTCTTACACTGTTGGTGGGAAGGTAAATTGATACAGGCACTATGGAGAACAATATGGAGGTTCCTGCTGTTGCTGCTGCTGCTAAGTCGCTTCAGTCGTGTCCAACTCTGTGCAACCCCATACACAGCAGCCCACCAGGCTCCGCCGTCCCTGGGATTCTCCAGGCAAGAACACTGGAGTGAGCTGCCATTTCATTCTCCAAGGCATGAAAGTGAAAACTGAAGTGAAGTCGCTCAGTAAGTGTCTGACTCTTCGTAACCTCATGGACTGCAGCCTACTAGGCTCCTCTGTCCATGCGATTTTCCAGGCAAGAGTACTGGAGTGGGTTGCCATTGCCTTCTCCAATGGAGGTTTCTAAAAACTACTAAAAACATAAGGACTATATGACCCAGCAATCCCAACACTGGGCATATACCCAGAGAAAAACATAATTCATAAGGACACATGCACCCCAATGTTCATTGCAGTACTATTTACAAAAGCCAGGACAGGGAAGCAAGCAAAATTTCCATCAACAGAGGAAATGAATAAAGAAGATGTGGTACACACAGACAGTGGAATTACTTGGCCATAAAAAGGAATGAAATTGGGTCACTTGTAGAGACATTGATGTACCTAGAGAGTGTCATAGAGAATGAAGAAAGTCATAAAAACAAATATCATATATTAATGCATAAATGTGGAATATAGAAAAATGGTACAGATAAACTTATTTGCAAAGCACAAACAGAGACACGGACATAGAGAACAAATATACAGATATCAAGAGGCAGGGGGTGGGGGCAAGGATGAACTGGAAGACTGGGATTCATGTATATATAATACTGATGCTATGTGTAAAATAGGTAACTAAAGAAAATCCTACTGTATAGCACAGGGAACTCATTGCTTTACGGAGAGGAAATCCAAACAAGTGGAAATATATATATAACTAGTTCACTTAGTTGTACAATAGAAACTAACATAACATTGTAAAGCAACTATATTCCAATAATTTTTTTTTAATACCAAGACTAGTCAAGGACATAGAGAAACAAGCACGAATCATATACAACATTGAAACAAACTTTGATCCTAATTTTAAAAGAAAATACTTTCTGAAAATATACTATTATAATTTTTCCTGTGGATATACTCACATGGTAACAGATACACATAAAAATGTTTTGATAAGCACTGTCTATAACAGCCAAGAAAAACAGTCAAAGGAGAACAGATAAATTACAATCATCCACAGAACACTGTAAACATTCACAGAACTAAAAACATTAAACAAGTGACATTCCTCAATAGAATGTTCATAAAAACCGACCATGGAAGGCCAAAATGTAAATTCAACAATTTCAAAAATCAGTATTATGTTTTGATAAGCACTGTCTATAACAGCCAAGAAAAACAGTCAAAGGAGAACAGATAAATTACAATCATCCACAGAACACTGTAAACATTCACAGAACTAAAAACATTAAACAAGTGACATTCCTCAATAGAATGTTCATAAAAACCGACCATGGAAGGCCAAAATGTAAATTCAACAATTTCAAAAATCAGTATCACATACACAAAAATTTTCTAATTGCAATGCAATCAAATTAAAAATTACTAGAAGGCAAATACTGTATATTTTTGCTTATATGTGGAATCTAAAAAATAAAACAAGTCAACATATTTACAAAAACAGAAAAGATGAACAGATAAAGAAAACGAAATAGTGGTTTGCCATATGGGAGAAGGGTGAGGGAGATATGAAATAGGTGAAGGGGAGGTAAGAGGTACAAACTACTAGTTATAAATAGCTACAGGGATGTAATATACAGCACAAGGAATATAGTCAATATTTTATACTAACCCTTTATGGGGTATAATCTATTAAAATAGCGAATCACTATAATATACTGAAAATTAATATGATAGTGTAACTCAATTATACAATTTTAAAATTCTCTTACATTTGGAAATAAATTTTTAAAACACTTCTATACAAAACAGTTCAAAGAAGAAAAATTACAATGGAACTTTGGAAATACTTAGAATTGTATGATAAAATGATATATATCAGAAATTAAATTTTTATACAATAAGAACTGAAAATTATTAGGTAGGTAAACATCCATCTCAACTAGTAAGAACATTAGAAAAACAACAAAATAAATCACACAAGAATAAAGGAGAAAAAAAGTGGTAAGAGCAGACCTCCCTGGTGGCTCAGTGGTAAAGAATTCACCATTGCAGAAGACACAGATTCAATTCCTGGTTCAGGAAGATCCCACATGAGGTGGGACAACTAAGCCTGTGTGCCACAACTACTGAGCCAGCGCTCTAGAGCCCATGAGTTGCAACTACTGAAGCTCATGCATCAAGAGCCCATGGTCCACAACAAAAGAAACCACTGGAATGAGAAGCCCATGCACTGCAACTAGAGAGTAGCCCCCATTCACCACAAGTGGAGAATGCCTGTGCAGAGCAATTAAGACCCAGTACAGCCGTAAATAAATAAAAATAAATAATCTTTTTAAAAAATGTTAACAACAAAAAAAAATGCAATAGGAAACAAAAATATAATAGTGGCTCAATAAAGACAAAACCTAGTTCTTTTAAGAAACCAATGAGACACTCCAGGACAAAGGACTGAAAGTGTGGACATGGAAAAAGGTATTTCATGCAAATAACAATGACAATAAAGTGGGGGATGCAACACTCATATAAACAAAACAGATACCCAAACAAAAGCCATAAAAAGGCTAAAGAAAGACACTACATAATGATAAAAGAATCAATACATGAAGAGGATATTACATTCAATGACAACATATGCACTCAATATAGGAGCANCAAAGAAGACATACGGATGGCTAACAAACACATGAAAAGATGCTCAACGTCACTCATTATCAGAGAAATGCAAATCAAGACCACAATGAGATACCACTTCACACCAGTCAGAATGGCTGCGATCCAAAAGTCTGCAAGCAATAAATGCTGGTGCGGGTGTGGAGAAAAGGGAACCCTCTTACGCTGTTGGTGGGAATGCAAACTAGTACAGCCACCATGGAGAACAGTGTGGCTGTCTCTTATACACATCTAAATATATACATATTTATATATTTATAAATATAAATTTTTATATTTAAAATTATATTTAAATATTTAAAATACTTATATATAAATATTAAAACATATAAGTATATAAAAATATTATATTCTTTGCAGACAAACATGGAGAACTCTATACAGTCAGCAAAATCAAGACCAGGAGCTGACTGTGGCTCAGATCATAAACCTGTTATTGCCAAATTCAGACTGAAACTAAAAAAGCAGGGAAAACCACTAGATCCTTCAGGTATGACCTAAATAAAATCCCTTATGATTATAGAGTGGAAGTGAGAAATACATGCAAGGGATTAGCTCTAATGAGAGTGCCTGAAGAACTATGGATGGAGGTTCCTGACATAGTACAAAGGGCAGTGATCAAGACCATCCTCAAGAAAAAGAAATGCAAAAAGGCAAAATGGTTGTCTGAGAAGGCCTTACAAATAGCTGAGAAAAGAAGAGAAGTGAAACGAAAAGGAGAAAAGGAAAGATATACCTATTTGAATGCAGAGTTCCAAAGAATAGAAAGGAGAGATAAGAAAGCCTTCCTCAGTGATCAGTGCAAAGAAATAGAGGAAAACAATAGAATGGCAAAGACTAGAGATCTCTTCAAGAAAATCAGAGATACCAAGGGAACATTTCATGCAAAGATGGGCACAATTAAGGACAGAAATGGTATGGACCTAATAGAAGTAGAGCTATTAAGAAGAAGTGGCAAATACACAGAACTATACAAAAAAAGATCTTCATGACACAGATAACCATGATGGTGTGATCACTCACCTAGAGCCAGACATCCTGGAATGTGAAGTCAAGTGGACCTTAGGAAACATCACTACAAACAAAGTTAGTGGAGGTGATGGAATCCCAATTGAGCTATTTCAAATCCTAAAAGATGATGCTGTCAAAGTGCTGCACTCTACATGCCAGCAAATTTTGAAGACTCAGCAGTGGCCATAGGACTGGAAAAGGTCAGTTTTCATTCTAATCCATAAGAAAGGCAATGCCAAAGAATGTTCAAACTACTGCACAACTGCACTCATCTCACATGCTAGTAAAGTAATGCTCAAAATTCTCCAAGTCAGGCTTCAACAGTAGATGAACCGTGAACTTACAGATGTTCAAGCTGGATTTAGAAAAGACAGAGGAACCCAAGATCAAATTGACAACATTCACTGGATCACTGAAAAAGAATGTCAGTTCAAGAAAAATATCTACTTCTACTTTATTGACTACACCAAAGCCTTTGATTGTGTAGATCTCAACAAACTATCGAAAATTCTTAATGAGATGGGAATACAAACCACCTGACCTGTCTCCTGTGGTATCTGTATGCAGGTCAAGAAGCAACAATTAGAACTGGACATGTAACAAGACTGGTTCCAATAGGAAAAGGAGTATATCAAAGCTGTATATTGTCACCCTGCATATTTAACTTATATGCAGAGCACATCACGTGAAATGCCAAGCTGGATGAAGCACAAGCTGGAATCAAGATCACCAGGAGAAATATCAATAACCTCAGACATGCAGATGACACCATGGTTATGGCAGGAAGCGAAGAACTAAAGAGCCTCTTGATGAGAGTGAAAGAGGAGAATGGAAAAGGTGGCTTGAAATTCAATATTCAGAAAACAAAGATCACAGCATCCAGTCCCATCACTTCAAGGCAAATATACGGGGAAATAACTGAAACATTGACAGACTTTATTTTGGGGGGCTCCAAAATTACGGCAGATGATGACTGCAGCCATGAAATTCGAAGACGCTTGCTCCCTGGACGAAAAGCCATGACCAACCTAGACAGCATACTAAAAAGCAGAGAGTGATTTCAATTTTTTTGAATTTATCAAGGTTAGATTTATGTCCCAGGATGTGATCTATCCTGGAGAAGTTTCCGTGAGCACTTGAGAAAAAGGTGAAATTCACTGTTTTGGGGTGAAATGTCCTATAGATATCAATTAGGTCTAACTGGTCTATTATATCATTTAAAGTTTGTGTTTCTTTGTTAATTTTCTGGTTAGCTGATCTGTTCATAGGTGTGAGTCGGGTATTAAAGTCTCCCACTATTATTGTGTTATTGTCAATTTCCCCTTTCATACTTGTTAGCATTTGTCTTACATATTGCGGTGCTCCTATGTTGGGTGCATATATATTTATAATTGTTATATCTTCTTCTTGGATTGAT
>SJYX01022805.1:0-13004 GCA_006410675.1 Oreotragus oreotragus
TCAAGAAGGAAATGGCAACCTGCTCCAGTATCCTTGCCTGGAAAATTCCATAGACAGAGGAACCTGGCAAGCTACAGTTCATGGGGTCACAAAGAGTCAGACACAACTAAGAGGCTGAGCACACACACAAACACACACGAAAGTAAAGAGGTTGGTTATTGGCTCATACCAGGAATTTTCTAAGGATAAGCACCTTAACTTTTTTAAGTCATAAATTTTGATATCTACTATTTCAGAGCTACCTGTCACAAGAAAGCTTGCAATTTAGGCAATAAGTGAAAGAGAACTGGTAAAATTTTTAAATGAGTCATGGGTTCCATAAGTGATGTTATCTGCCTTTACATTAGTCTAATGAGCACCTAATGATTTTCTGTAACTCAGCCAGGGAGAAAGAAAGGAAGGCAAGCGTTTCTCACACCATCAAGCCTAGGTTTTAAGGGTAAAATGGAAACTTCAAGTGAAATAGATATTTCTTTCCAGGACCATCGAACAATCACTTAGTTCAGTGTCTTTTTCAGAGGAAGGCAATTGAGTTGAACTTCCTTGAGGACATTCTGCTGTAGAAAAAAAGACATCTTTGAAACTTTATGCAATGAGCTCTATCAGTCAACCTGAGGCGTGGAGTTGGCAAAACAAATTGCAGGAAACTAAACACATTCAAAATCAGGCTCAGCTCTGCATACATTCCCCTAAATCTTGGTCCATCTCTCACTGTAGCCCCACTCTTTTCTCGCAAGGCATCTGGAAGAGGCAGAAAACTAAACAGAGTTTATTAGTCTTTGTACTTCAGATGAAGCTCACTTAAGTTTCTATGTCCCATCTGTTATATATTCAACATTTCCCTTAATTTCCCTTGAAGCAATTCTGGTGCTACTGTATTGCAAAAGTGACCTTCCATGAACAGGAAAATAATCTCTGATTTAGTAATCACCTGTTACAGCATCTCTGAAATACCCATGAGGACTTTATAGATTAAGAAAAGACACACTTCTTCCCATCTACCCACTGTCCCATCCCTCTAGATCATCACAGGGCACTGACTCGACTCCCTGCTCTATACAGCAGGTTCCCACTGGCTGTCTATTTTACACCTGGTAACATATATATGTCAATGCTAACTGGAGCGGAGATACACACACACACACACACACACACATATAACTGATTTACTTCATTGTACAATAGAAACTAATAGCAATTATATTCCAATTTAAACATACAATACAAATAAATAATAATCTTTTAAATAAAAGATATGTTCCCCACTCCATTAAAGTTGCCAATAATATGAAAAGTTATTATGCTCCCAGTGAAAGAGGTATTACAAAGGTTTGACCCATTCCTGACTCCTCCAGGGTAAGAAATTACCACTTATCAACAGGGGAGGTTTAAGGAGCAGTATAAGTGGGCCCTTTTCTCTGCTTCTCATAGAACACACTGAAGTAAAAATAAACCTGGGAGGGGCAGGTCCAGCTGACTGGCAAAGATCTCTGACATTTGAAAAAAGAATTCTCTTCACAGGATGAAGCTATGGAGTAGATCAAATCATAGTCTCAGTTCTAGCTCTAACAACATAAAAACCATTACAATAAATCATTTCTCCATGGAAGACTCTCTTGTATCAATATATATGAAGCTGTCAGGAGCCTCCCTTATACACATAAAGGGTACTACATTATACACCAAAAAGGAGTACTATAAAACTAACACAAGAATGGGAATGACAAATAACAACTACCGCAGAGGTTGGGCAATTCCTAAACAGCAAAAGTCCGGAAAACTTCCTAGAGTAGGATGTTGATTTATTTCTATTCTTTCCTGTGTCCCAGGAACACCTATTAATAAATGTCCACTGGTGTTTTATGAGCAGCTCACTTTTGCTGATTTCAGTTTCCATCAGTTCGTAAGACAGAATACTGACTCGTCTCAGCTCCATATAATGGAAGCAGGGAGTACTTTTTGTTTGGGTGCTGCTCGCTTTGTTTCTGCTTACTTAGTTTCAGTGTTCCATAGTTGCTACCATTAAATAGCTCCTCCTTCCTTATTGGTATATTCAATTTCTGTCCTGCTTGGGACCATCTCACTTTATAAACCTGTTTCTTTTTTTAAAGAAACCGCTGGGGAATGTGGCAACCCCAGAGTTGAGGTGTTTTTTGACAGGGTCATGTCTCGGCTCTTTTTGGCAAATGATATTGAAATATTCATGTCAAATTAGCATAAGGTGCATTCTGTTTTATGAGGAAATGTTGCAGAACAACATCCATAACTGATGCATAAAACACAAGTTTTCTATTTTTATACACAAGACAGACTCACATATATCACGGGTTTATTACTTGAGGTTCCTCAAGTCACTGAAACTTTCCCTGTGGTATTAGAACACAACAAACTTAAATCAGTGTTCTGCAATTTAAATAGTTTAGGTCTTAAAATTTATATACAATATACCTTAAAAATCTTTTTGTCATTATATAATTTGGGAAGATAGGGCATTCAAAAGGAGATGCTGGGGACTTTCCTAACAGTGGTCCAGTGGCTAAGACACTCCCAATGAAGGGAGCCCGAGTTCGATCCCTTGACAGGGAACTAGATCCCACGTGCCACAACTGAGGGTTCACATGCAGCAACTAAGAAACGGTGCAGACAAATAAAATTTTTTTAAGAAGAAGAAGATGCTAAAGTAATCTACAATGTTTTTTCTTCCCTCGGTATTGACCAGGGTAGAATTATGCAAATTGCTTGAGGTTTAGACAGCATATTTTGGTTCAGTACCCATCACAAATATAAATGGTATGTGTGGTATTATGATTTATAACACAAAATAAATATTTGGTCTTTGTCACAGTAGCTGGTACAAAGCTGCTAAAACTCAAGATTTCTTAAGCATGCGCTCAGTAAAGGTTTCTGTTGTTATGTTAATAAGGTGACCCACAAATGACTCTTAGGATGGGGGCTGAAGAACCAACCTTGTTTGATTACAGGGTTGAAATTTCAGCTAAGCCCCCTGACCTCCTGGGAGGGGAGCAGGCTGAATCAATCACCAATGGCCAATGATTTAATCGATCATGCCTTTGTAATGAAGCCTCCAAAAAAAAAAAAAAAAAAAAAANGCGATCCATGGGGTCGCAAAGAGTCGGACACGACTGAGCGACTGAACTGAACTGAACAGCTTTCTTTAGAGTCCAACTCTCACATCCATACATGACTACTGCAAAAACCATAGCTTTGACTAGACGGAACTTTGTCAGCGAAGTAATCTCTCTGCTTTTTAATATGCTGTCTATGTTGGCCATAGCTTTTCTCTCAAGGAGCAAGCATCTTTTTAATTTCATGGCTGCAGTCACCATCTGCAGTGATTTTGGAGCCCCCCAAAATAAAGTGTGTCACTGTTTCCGTTGTTTCCCCACCTATTTGCCATGAAGTGATGGGACACATGCCATGATCTTAGTTTTCTGAATGTTGAGTTTTAAAGCCAACTTTTTCACTCTCTTCTTTCACTTTCATCAAGAGGCTCTTTAGTTCCTCTTCACATTTTCCCATAAGGGTGGTGTCATCTGCATATCTGAGGTTATTGATATTCCTCCTGGCAATCTTGATTCTAGCTTGTGCTTCATCCAGCCTGGCATTTCGCATGATGTGTTCTTGAAATTGAGTTATTTGTAGTGATATAGATGGACCTGTCTGTCATACAGAGTGAAGTAATTCAAAAAGAAAAAAACAAATATATATTAATGACACGTATGGAATCTGAAAAAATGTGTATAGACAATCTCATTTACAAAGCAGAAGTAGAAACACAGACATAGAGAACAAACCAAGGGGGAAAACAGGAGAGGGGATCAATTGGAGATTTGGGGATTGACATATATACACTCTTGATACTTTGAATGAAATAGATAACTAAGAATCTACTGTATAGCACAGGGAATTCTATTCAATGCTATACAGTGATCTAAATGGAAAAGAAATCCAAAAAAGAGGGGATGTATGTATACATATAGCTGATTCATGTTACTTTACAGTAGAAACTAACACAATATTGTAAAGCAACTATATTCCAATAATTTTTTTAAAACAGCTCACATTTTATTGGTTCATTCATCTCATTCTTTTTTTTTTTGAATTCTCATTTTTATTCCTTTCTTGGATTAAATGATTTTTTTCAATATTGTTATTTGTTTTTCCATACATCAACATGAATCTGCCACAGGTGTACATGTGCTCCCCATCCTGAACCCCCCTCCTACCTCCCTCCCCAGAAAGGATTCAGTAGGTCAGCTGGCATATGGCATACCCCAAGACAACATTCTTGAGAAGGAAATGGCAACCAACTCCAGTATTCTTGCCTGGAGAATTCCACGGACAGAGGAGCCTTGCGGCCAAAGTCCATGGGGTCACAAAAAGGTGGATACGACTGAGCGATTAACACACGCACACACGACAAAATTCCCAGGTGGCACAGTGATAAGAAGCCACCTGCCAATGTTGGAGATGCAAGAGACATGAGTTCGATCCATGGGTTCAAAAGACCCCCTCAAGAAGGAAATGGCAACCTGCTCCAGTATCCTTGCCTGGAAAATTCCATAGACAGAGGAACCTGGCAAGCTACAGTTCATGGGGTCACAAAGAGTCAGACACAACTAAGAGGCTGAGCACACACACAAACACACACGAAAGTAAAGAGGTTGGTTATTGGCTCATACCAGGAATTTTCTAAGGATAAGCACCTTAACTTTTTTAAGTCATAAATTTTGATATCTACTATTTCAGAGCTACCTGTCACAAGAAAGCTTGCAATTTAGGCAATAAGTGAAAGAGAACTGGTAAAATTTTTAAATGAGTCATGGGTTCCATAAGTGATGTTATCTGCCTTTACATTAGTCTAATGAGCACCTAATGATTTTCTGTAACTCAGCCAGGGAGAAAGAAAGGAAGGCAAGCGTTTCTCACACCATCAAGCCTAGGTTTTAAGGGTAAAATGGAAACTTCAAGTGAAATAGATATTTCTTTCCAGGACCATCGAACAATCACTTAGTTCAGTGTCTTTTTCAGAGGAAGGCAATTGAGTTGAACTTCCTTGAGGACATTCTGCTGTAGAAAAAAAGACATCTTTGAAACTTTATGCAATGAGCTCTATCAGTCAACCTGAGGCGTGGAGTTGGCAAAACAAATTGCAGGAAACTAAACACATTCAAAATCAGGCTCAGCTCTGCATACATTCCCCTAAATCTTGGTCCATCTCTCACTGTAGCCCCACTCTTTTCTCGCAAGGCATCTGGAAGAGGCAGAAAACTAAACAGAGTTTATTAGTCTTTGTACTTCAGATGAAGCTCACTTAAGTTTCTATGTCCCATCTGTTATATATTCAACATTTCCCTTAATTTCCCTTGAAGCAATTCTGGTGCTACTGTATTGCAAAAGTGACCTTCCATGAACAGGAAAATAATCTCTGATTTAGTAATCACCTGTTACAGCATCTCTGAAATACCCATGAGGACTTTATAGATTAAGAAAAGACACACTTCTTCCCATCTACCCACTGTCCCATCCCTCTAGATCATCACAGGGCACTGACTCGATACACACACACACACATATAACTGATTTACTTCATTGTACAATAGAAACTAATAGCAATTATATTCCAATTTAAACATACAATACAAATAAATAATAATCTTTTAAATAAAAGATATGTTCCCCACTCCATTAAAGTTGCCAATAATATGAAAAGTTATTATGCTCCCAGTGAAAGAGGTATTACAAAGGTTTGACCCATTCCTGACTCCTCCAGGGTAAGAAATTACCACTTATCAACAGGGGAGGTTTAAGGAGCAGTATAAGTGGGCCCTTTTCTCTGCTTCTCATAGAACACACTGAAGTAAAAATAAACCTGGGAGGGGCAGGTCCAGCTGACTGGCAAAGATCTCTGACATTTGAAAAAAGAATTCTCTTCACAGGATGAAGCTATGGAGTAGATCAAATCATAGTCTCAGTTCTAGCTCTAACAACATAAAAACCATTACAATAAATCATTTCTCCATGGAAGACTCTCTTGTATCAATATATATGAAGCTGTCAGGAGCCTCCCTTATACACATAAAGGGTACTACATTATACACCAAAAAGGAGTACTATAAAACTAACACAAGAATGGGAATGACAAATAACAACTACCGCAGAGGTTGGGCAATTCCTAAACAGCAAAAGTCCGGAAAACTTCCTAGAGTAGGATGTTGATTTATTTCTATTCTTTCCTGTGTCCCAGGAACACCTATTAATAAATGTCCACTGGTGTTTTATGAGCAGCTCACTTTTGCTGATTTCACTTTCCATCAGTTCGTAAGACAGAATACTGACTCGTCTCAGCTCCATATAATGGAAGCAGGGAGTACTTTTTGTTTGGGTGCTGCTCGCTTTGTTTCTGCTTACTTAGTTTCAGTGTTCCATAGTTGCTACCATTAAATAGCTCCTCCTTCCTTATTGGTATATTCAATTTCTGTCCTGCTTGGGACCATCTCACTTTATAAACCTGTTTCTTTTTTTAAAGAAACCGCTGGGGAATGTGGCAACCCCAGAGTTGAGGTGTTTTTTGACAGGGTCATGTCTCGGCTCTTTTTGGCAAATGATATTGAAATATTCATGTCAAATTAGCATAAGGTGCATTCTGTTTTATGAGGAAATGTTGCAGAACAACATCCATAACTGATGCATAAAACACAAGTTTTCTATTTTTATACACAAGACAGACTCACATATATCACGGGTTTATTACTTGAGGTTCCTCAAGTCACTGAAACTTTCCCTGTGGTATTAGAACACAACAAACTTAAATCAGTGTTCTGCAATTTAAATAGTTTAGGTCTTAAAATTTATATACAATATACCTTAAAAATCTTTTTGTCATTATATAATTTGGGAAGATAGGGCATTCAAAAGGAGATGCTGGGGACTTTCCTAACAGTGGTCCAGTGGCTAAGACACTCCCAATGAAGGGAGCCCGAGTTCGATCCCTTGACAGGGAACTAGATCCCACGTGCCACAACTGAGGGTTCACATGCAGCAACTAAGAAACGGTGCAGACAAATAAAATTTTTTTAAGAAGAAGAAGATGCTAAAGTAATCTACAATGTTTTTTCTTCCCTCGGTATTGACCAGGGTAGAATTATGCAAATTGCTTGAGGTTTAGACAGCATATTTTGGTTCAGTACCCATCACAAATATAAATGGTATGTGTGGTATTATGATTTATAACACAAAATAAATATTTGGTCTTTGTCACAGTAGCTGGTACAAAGCTGCTAAAACTCAAGATTTCTTAAGCATGCGCTCAGTAAAGGTTTCTGTTGTTATGTTAATAAGGTGACCCACAAATGACTCTTAGGATGGGGGCTGAAGAACCAACCTTGTTTGATTACAGGGTTGAAATTTCAGCTAAGCCCCCTGACCTCCTGGGGGGGAGCAGGCTGAATCAATCACCAATGGCCAATGATTTAATCGATCATGCCTTTGTAATGAAGCCTCCAAAAAAAAAAAAAAACCAGGGTTCACAGAGCTTCCAGAGCGTCAGACTAGAACATAACACTGTGCACTGGCCAACTGTATACATCCCTTCCCAACTCCAAGTTTGGCAGCTGTGCAGCAGTGGTAAGAGCATGTACATCATAAAAATCATCAAATACTACAAATCTTCCATCCTCCCTCTCTCCCCTCTACCCCGCCCTGGCCAGCTGCTGAACACTTAGTGACACTCTGTCAGTTGGAGGTGATTATGAATGATCTCATCCTAAGTCCCAGAATGGGGCTGCTATGTAGGGTTTGCATTTATCCTATTAGTATCATACCCTTGGCACAACTCTACCATCAGCTCCCAGATCCAAACTGATATAAGAAGTTGCACAGTCATGCTAGGAGCAATTAAACACCCATTTCCATGTGTATATCTGTTTCCAGCCTGATTTAGAATTTATTTCAGAGTTTTCATCTTATAACAAAAGTGTTCTCCTTAACAGTTGTATTTTTTGAAAGTTGAAATGGAACGTACAGATTTCTACTCTGTGTTTCCAGTTTCTGCCATGGATCAGTCTAGTGTGTGAGACACACGTGCATTGAGCAGGGTTCTCACTCTCTAACAGGTGTGAAATCTGAATGATCATTTAATAGATAAGACAAAAACAAAAATTCAATCTTTGGTTAAATCTGAAAGATAAGCAGTGACAACTCAACTACTTTTCAGACCCTTTCTAGACAACCCAGTTCCAGGGTACAGGCAGAGTACCCCCTGATAAAACAAGGTGTGCTCTGCCACTAGGCATCCAAGGACTAGAACCTCCTTCTAGCCAAGGTGTCGGGAGAAGCATCATCTCACGCTGCTGCTAGCAATGGTCAGTCAGTGGGTGGACAACTCCCACAACCTATGCTGAAGTCTGCAAGATGCATGAAGCTTCCAGGCCTTGAAAGGGAGGGTTCAATGGCAAATATGAGAAATTAAAGCTTAGATGTATGAGAAGTCAATGTGAAAAATTGAGTCTAAGCAATCTTGCTACCGAGTGCATGCAGTCTCTTCCAAGATTAGTAATACTCTTAAAAAAGTACATTTCTATATCACTAGGTAAAGCATGACTTTTCAAAATCAAAAATTTAAATTGTTTCTCCACTTTCTGTTTCAAATATTCTTGTGCATATAAAAAAATACATAATAGCTGTCAATGTGTTGGCTCCATTAGCAGAAGAAAAGCTCTGCACACAGATGATACTAGCTTTAGGTCAGAATTATTAGGTGCTTCAAATAGAAAATCAATCAACTTAATTTCGTAAGAGTTCTCTTTTTTTTCCATCTAATTCACAGTATCAAAGTAAAGTTTTGGGAAATTTCTCCTGTTTAAAGTAAAACATCAGACATTTTTTCAGATATTACTATAAACTCAGCTAAAAAGTTCATTTGAGGGGGAAAAAAAAGGATTTTTGCAGGGATAATATAAGCACAAATTTTGGTGTAGCACAGCATGGCAAAAACAATGTTTATACTAAATTAAGAAACCTATGGAGCAGAGATGTTCTTGCAATTAGTTATGTTGCCCAAATAACTCATAACTGCCTCCAAATAATGGGATAGTTCTACCCATCAAAATAGAAGCTATACTGTTCTTCTTTGAGGGGGAAAAAAAAGGATTTTTGCAGGGATAATATAAGCACAAATTTTGGTGTAGCACAGCATGGCAAAAACAATGTTTATACTAAATTAAGAAACCTATGGAGCAGAGATGTTCTTGCAATTAGTTATGTTGCCCAAATAACTCATAATCGCCTCCAAATAATGGGATAGTTCTACCCATCAAAATAGAAGCTATACTGTTCTTCTTTTACATACAAAGAATAACTGAAGTACAGATTTTTGTGATTAAACTAATGTTGAATGAAAACAAACTTCAGCATGTCAATACAGTTTTTGCAGCTCACCATGACTGGATTTTAGAAAGCTTTGAGCTTTTATAAAACCACTTTATAATTCAAACTATGTATACTACAGTGATACTGACCCTTGTAAGTCCTCTATATTGTATATGTATTTTGTCAAAATCAGTTAAAGTGTTTTAATTTTTAAAAACTTAAAAAACACTGTATATCAACTGTATTTCAGTTTTAAAACTTACTAGAGCTTTTACAAATTGCAATAATCAAAGTCAGAGCTTGAACATAGGAAGAAATTAAAATGTTTTTCTTTCAAAGGTAAGGAAGAAATCTAGAAACGCTCAAAGGGAATTGATGATTTAATTTTAAAATTCTAAAGTTGGCTTTTGTAACATGCCATCTTCATAAATGAAGAATACTTTGATGGCATATTTACTCCCAAAATGATTAATTTTATTAATATTGAAAGAAATTGATAAGGTATATGATTTTGTCATGTTTAAGTTTGGTGAAACNGATGTGGTGGTTTTTGCCATACAGCAACATGAATCAGCCATGGGTGTACATATGTCCTACCAGCCTGAGAACCCCTCCCACCCCCCTCCCCACCCCACCCTTCTGGGCTGTCCTGGAGTGCCAGCTTTGAGTGTCCTGCTTCATGCACCAAACTTGCACTGGTCATGTATTTTACATACGGTAATAAACATGTTTCAATGCTATTCCCTCCTATCGTCCCATCCTCGCATTCTCTCACATAGTCCAAAAGTCTGTTCTTTATATGCGTCTCTTTTACCTTATTATTCACATATAAATTTTTAAAAATAGATTTTGACTACTGTATAGCTCAGGAAACCCTACTCAGCGCCTGTCTCTTATACACATCTAGATGTGTATAAGAGACAGGAATAGATTCCCCCCAAAAAAGTACCTGTCAAAATATTTATACTAAACTTTAAACATTTAAATGCAAAAAATTTTGAAGAAAAAAAATAAGAATGCTGATCATTTAGCTGAATTCACTCTTGGTCCAGGTATCTCAGCATCTATAGAGCAACCATTTTATTTTACTGATAAAAAATATTACAGCCTATCACTAAAAGCCCACTGAATATGACCACAGTCTCAATTTTATGAATCATGAAATGCAACTTTGAAGAATACTGCAGGAAATTTATGGAAAAAAAAAGTAATAAGACTGTATTCAAAAAAAATAGATTCAAGGGATTAGATCTGACAGAGTCCATGAAGAACAATGAACAAACGTTCATAATACTCTACAGGCGGCAGTGACCAAAAGCATCCCAAAGAGCAAGAAATGCAAGAGGGCAGAATGATTTTCTGAGGAAGCATTATAAATCCATGGGGAAAGAAGAGAAGTTAAAGGCAAAGGAGAAAGGGAAACACATACCCAACTGAATGTAGAGTTTCACAGAACAGCAAGGACAGACAAGAAAGCCTTCTTGAATGAACAATGCAAAGAAACAGAGGAAAACAACAGAATGGGAAAGACTAGAGATGTCTTTAAGAAAATTGGAGAGACCAAGGGAACATGTCATGCAAAGATGGGCTCGATAAAGGACAGAAAAAGTAAAGACCTAACAGAAGCAGAAGAGATGAAGAAGAGGTGGCAAGAATACACAGAACTGTATAAAATTGGTTTTAATGACCNATGGGAAAGACTAGAGATGTCTTTAAGAAAATTGGAGAGACCAAGGGAACATGTCATGCAAAGATGGGCTCGATAAAGGACAGAAAAAGTAAAGACCTAACAGAAGCAGAAGAGATGAAGAAGAGGTGGCAAGAATACACAGAACTGTATAAAATTGGTTTTAATGACCTGCATAACCATAATGGTGTGATCACTCACCTAGACCCAGACATCCTGGAGTGTGAAGTTGTGAGCCTTACGAAGCATTCCTATGAATAGAGCTAGTGGAGATGATTGAATTCCAGATGAACCATTTTAAATTCTAAAAGATGACTGCACTCCATATGCTAGCAAATTTGGAAAACTCAACAGTGGCCACAGGACTGGAAAAGGTCAGTTTTCATGCCAATCTCAAAGAAGGGCAATGCCAAAGAATGCTCAAACTGCCATATAATTGCACTCATTTCACATGTCAGCTCAAAAGCCTTCAAACTAGGCTTCAGCAGTACATGAACCAAGAACTTCCAATGTTCAAGCTGGATTTAGAAAAGGCAAAGGAAAGAGAGATCATATTGCCAACATCCACTGGATCATAGAAAAAGCAAAGGAATTTCAGAAAAACATCTGCTTCATTGACTATGCAAAAACCTTTGACTGTGCAGATCACAACAAACTGTAGAAAATTCTTCAGGAGATGAGCATATCAGACCACCTTACCCGCCTCCTGAGAAATCTGTATGCAGGTCAGGAAGCAACAGTCAGAACCAGACATGGAAAAACAAACTGGTTCAAAACTGGGAAAGGTGTACGTCACAGCTGTATATTGTCACCCTGCTTATTTAACTTACATGTAGAGCACATCATGTGAAATGTTGGGCTGGATGAAGCACAAGCTGGAATCAAGATTGCTGGGAGAAATATCAATAACCTCAGATACGCAGATGACACCACCCTTATGGCAGAAATCACAGAGGAACTAAAGAGCCTCTTGATGAAAGTAAAAGAAGAGAGAAAAAGCTGCCTTAAAACTCAGCATTCAAAAAACTAAGATCATGGTATCTGGTCCCATCACTTTATGGCAAATAGAAGGGGAAACAGTGGAAAGAGTGACAGACCTTATTTTCGTGGGCTCCAAAGTCACAGTGGAGGGTGACTGCAGCCATGAAATAAAAAGATGCTTGCTCCTTAGAAGAAAAGCTATTACAAACCTAGACAGTATATTAAAAAGCAGTGACACCACTTTGCCAACAAAGGTCAAAGCTATGGTTTTTCCAGTAGTCATGTACAGATGAGAGAGTTGGATCATAAAGAAGACTGAGTATTGAAGTATAGATGTTTTCAACCTGTGATGCTGGAGAAGACTCTTGAGAGTCCCTTGGACAGCAAGCAGATCAAATCAGTCAATCCTAAAGGAAATCAACCCTGAATATTCACTGAAAGGATTGATGCTGAAGCTGAAGCTCCAGTACTTTGGCCATCTGATGTGAAGAGCTGATTCATTGGAAAAGACCCTGATGCTGGGAAAGAATGAGAGCAGGAAGAATAGGGGGTGACAGGGGATGAGATGGTTGGATGGCATCACTGATTCAGTGGACATGAGTTTGAGCAAACTCATGTGAAGGGTTTAGTGAAGGGAGATAGTGAAGGACAGAGAAGCCTGGCGTGCTGCAGTTCATGGGGTCGCAAAGAGTTGGACATAACTGAGCAACTGAACAAGAACAACAATTAAAAAAATACATTCTTGAGAAAGATTATAGTGACACAACGTTAGAGGCAGATACTGCTAGGAAACTGATCAAGATACATGCCTATCAGGAATAATTAGACTGCTTATATTGTCTTCAAATATTTATATTCAGATATTTAATTTAATTAAGCTTCTATTTTTTCTTTTATTTATTTATTTTGGGAGGCTAATTACTTTACAATATTGTATTGGTTTTGC
>SJYX01022805.1:14258-44114 GCA_006410675.1 Oreotragus oreotragus
TGATGTGGTGGTTTTTGCCATACAGCAACATGAATCAGCCATGGGTGTACATATGTCCTACCAGCCTGAGAACCCCTCCCACCCCCCTCCCCACCCCACCCTTCTGGGCTGTCCTGGAGTGCCAGCTTTGAGTGTCCTGCTTCATGCACCAAACTTGCACTGGTCATGTATTTTACATACGGTAATAAACATGTTTCAATGCTATTCCCTCCTATCGTCCCATCCTCGCATTCTCTCACATAGTCCAAAAGTCTGTTCTTTATATGCGTCTCTTTTACCTTATTATTCACATATAAATTTTTAAAAATAGATTTTGACTACTGTATAGCTCAGGAAACCCTACTCAGCGCTCTGTAGTGACCTAATGGGAAGGAACTCAAAAAAAAATGGGGCCTCTATGTGTACATGTGTATGACTCACTTTGCTATACAGTAGAAACTAACAGAACATATTCCAACACATACGACATAAGCAACTATACTCCAATAAAACTAATTTAGAAATTTTAAAAAATAGACATTGAAAGTAGACTTTGAGTGATTCTAGTCTACATATTCAACAATAAAAATAGAATGATGTGATGATCAGCAAATATTTTCAAATAATACAATTTTAATGAATTCTTAGCATATCTTTCACTCTTGAAAACTTCAGTCTTTATGATAAATTATATGATCACTCTATCCATATCCCATTCTAAAAAAAAACCTAAATAAATGGAATTTCCTACTCTGGGTCAAAGGGTAGGGCAATAGAGAACTCAGACACTAGCATCATTTCCATCTTTTCCTTTTAGTGCATGGTCATATTCAGAGGGTTTATTTTTCTTTTAAGCATCCAATGTTTTGAGATTTCAATGTGGTTGAGACTGTGGTGGGCTGGGAGAACTGGAATACTCTGAAAGTAAATTACCAAGGTTATCCATATGAACCACTTAGCAATAGCATCAGGTATATTTATCATGTCAGTTCTTCTTAAAGCCTTACTTTTACCCCCTTTTTAAAATTGTCTATTTTGTATTGGACGACAGGTGACTAACAAACAATGGGAGTTTCAGGTGAACAGCAAAGGGATGCAGCCATGCACATGCCTGTATTCCCCCTCAAACTCCCCTCCCATCCAGGCTGCCGCATAACATTGAGCAGAGTTCCTTGTGCTATACAGTAGGTCCTTGTTGGTTATCCATTTTAAATACAGCAGTGTGAGCATGTCCATCCCACACTATCACTTCCCCCAACCCTTCCCCTCAGCAACCATGAGTTCTTTCTCTAAATCTGTGACTCTGCTTCTATTTTGTAAGTTCGTTTTATCATTTCTTTTTAGATTCCACATATAAGGTCTGTCATATGATATTTCTCCTCTATCTGACTGATTCACTCAGTATGACACTCTCTAGGTCCATCCACGTTGCTGCAAATGGCATTATTTCATTCTTTTTAATGGCTGAGTAATATTTTGGGGTGTGTGTGTGTGTGTGTGTGTGTGTGTGTGTGTGCATGCACCATATCTTCTTTATCCATTCCTCTGTCAATTAGGACATTTAGGGTGCTTCCATGTCTTGGCTATTGTAAACAGTGCTGCAGTGAACGTGGGGGTATATGTATCCTTTCAGATCATGTTTTTCTCTGGATATATGCCCAGGATTGGGACTGCAGGAACATGTAGTACCTCTATTTTATGTTTTTAAAGGAACCTCCATGTCATTTTATTTTCCTTGGAAAGAGACAAAACAATTGGCTGATCACAAAGTTTTCCTTTCCAAATTCCTACCCTCGCATCTGGTATGATTAAGTATGGTGAACGACAAAGCAGCCGGGGCTTTATTTACTCCATCAAATAACTGCTTAATTCAGTGACAAACAAAAGCGGGTAAGTGAGTCATGGTAATTTTCCGCTTTAGTACTGCCAAAACAACCAGTGAAAGAGTGGGTGCCTTGGAAAAGGTGGGAGTTCTGAGTTTCGGGTCAAAGCTTGGGCAAGCTCTCAGTTACAGATTAATCCTCGTTATATTATGCTGAGATCCTAAATCCTGATCCTCAGAATGTGACCTTATTTTGAAATAGGGTCTTTGTGGATGTAATTAGCTAAGTTACGAGGTCTTACTAAAGTAGGGTCGACCCTTAATCCAATATGCGTGTGTGCATGCTAAGTCTCTTCAGTCCTGTCTGATTCTTTGCAGCCCTATGGACTGTAGCCTGCCAGCTTCCTCTGACCATGGGATTCTCCAGGCAAGAATACTGGAGTGGATTGCCATACCCTCTTCCAGGGGATCTTCCCAATCCAGGGATCAAACTCTTGTCTCTTATATCTTCTGCACTGGCAGGTGGGTTCTTTACCACTAGCACCACCTGGGAAACCTAATCCATTCTGACCAGGGTCCTTTGAAGAAGAGGAAAATTTGGACACAGATGCAAGTTGGGGGAGGCCTTGTGAAGACACAGGCAGAGACTGGAATGATGCAGCTACAAGTCAAGGATGCCAAGGATTTCTGGTCATTCCAAGAAGCTAGGGGAGAAGCATGGACCAGATTTCCCCTCAGAGCCCCTAAAGTAAACCAACTCTGATGACACTTTGATTTCAGGCTTCTAGCTGTGAGATAATAAATTTCTGTTAAGCCACTGAGTTTGTGGTGCTTTGCTCAGCATCCCTAGAGACACATATACTAAATATTCCCTCTACACCCCAGTTCCCTCTTGCATAAAATGGAAATCACTAGGAAATATCCACTCTTAGGTTTGTAGTGAAAATTAAAGTAGTTAATGCTTGGGGAAAGCAGTCCGTGTACTATAGAGTGTTAAACCCATGACTCTGACACTCTAGAAGTTAGAGAGCAGTCTTCCAATTGCCAGCCTCTGAGATCATTCAAGGAACATGCACAGCCAGCTGACACAAGGAGGTCGATCAGATCTCTCCTTGGAATTCAGAAGCTCTGGTCATTCTCAGCTGGGCACCTGACCTGAGCCACCTTTTTCCCTGTACACTGACAGAAGAGAGAGGCATCTCCAGAAAGGAAAGGAAAAGCAGGACAGAAGCCCCCGGGAGACAGAGACACGAGGTCTCTCCAGAGGGAGACTGAAAAGACGCCTGCCAGCTTTCTCCTTCTTGTTCACATCCTTTCCTCTGAGCTGTGAGCAGTTCATGCCTGCCTTACTTCCGTGTTCCTTCTCTATTGCTCCGAAGACAATATCAAGGTAAAATATAAACACCTATACTGGCACTGCAATGGTAGAAGGTAAGAGATCATGATGAGAGATGAGAGAGACAGAGAGACACAAACAGAGAGAAAGACTCACAATTAATTTTTTTTAAATAGTGTGATGTAAGCAAGCTGTACAGACTCTGGGCTCTATCCCACTGGAACATTACCAAAGCTTTAACTCTTGTCCATTAGTTATATCACTCTTATTCATCCTGAAAATAAAATATCTATATGACCTTTAATCTCAGTATTTAATTTTTTAGCTCTTAATTTCATTGTCCATTAAATGGCTGAACAAACTCATATCAGTGGTCCACAAAATTGGAAGTCTGGAGGTATAGGGGTCTTTGATATGTTTGGGATTTTGAAACAGTTAATAAAACTTTCTAATTTATTCGTCACCATACCTTACACGCAAACTAGAACATAAAGTTGCTTTGTGTTTAGCTACTCCTCAGCTTGATAATAAGTTAGAATGGCAACTCTATGCCTTCAGTTACTTATTCTAATGAATTTTTGACAGATTTAAGGATTACAAACCATAGAATTCTTGGAAATACAATGGGTATTTATAATAAGGAAAAAGCTGGAAAACAAGAGATTTCTAAGCTATTAATACTTTTTGGCTTTACTATCCCAAGAGTTTAAATTTCTAAAATATGCAGGAATAAGTCACTTAAGAAAAAACAGAATAAGACGTTAAGTGCTCAAATAGCACAAAGATGGTAAGGGAAAGATCAGCGGAGGCCATTTCAACTCCTAACTTCCAACTGAAAGGTGACTATCGCAAAAACAAACAAAAAGTAGTCTCTTCTTGAACCAGGAGTATTTGAGTAAATTTCACCATTCAAAAAATAAAACAACTGAATTCACTGGTTTTATTTGATCGGGGAAAACCAGATAAATAAAATCTCTCTCAGGTAATGTCTTCTTATTTGTTTTGTTTTGTTCTTACCCTGGAGTAACTAGTCAGCAAAATCTGATGCATGTTGCCAAGGATCACCCAGATCTCAAGAAATCAGTTCTCTGTGAACCCCTCACAAATCATCTTGCTTTCAAAACAGAAACGAGGACATTAAGTTGAACACACTGAAAAGAAAATTATGGAAGTCTATGTTTATTAAAAAACCCTTTACACTTAGTTGAGCCACATAAACCTTAGGAAATGCTGGTGGAGAAGCAGGAAGGCTAAATGGCTAGTCTCATCAAAAGGAAAATGAAAACTATAAAGTCTATAAATTGACAAGAAATTCTAGAGTCAGTACATATGGAGGAATGCTAGAGATGTGCAAGGGTTATGGGCAGTGCCACCCAAATGCCTGAAGCCCAGAACTGAAATGAAAGATTCATAACAAATACAAAGTGATTATCACCAAGAAATTACACCCACTGAGAGCTTCTCAGAAACAACACTTTGCCTCAATAAACCTTGTATTCTCTTGGGAGCCTAGTGCACCATTAGGCACAGAGTATAGCTTAACGATCCCTATAAAATCAAAGGGAATTTTTACATGGAATGTAGGCTACTTGACTTACATAACAATTCAGTGGTTGATATTAGAACCTATAGAAAACCAAGTAAATTTAGTAAAATCCAATCTGGGCCTGTATTTCTGGTCTCTAATCCTTCCCAATGAAGCAAAAGGAGTAGATTTGGAGTAGATAGGAACACCATCCAGTTTGGAGTCACATTCACAAAGCTCCTGAATTTTAGACATTGATAGAATCCTCAAATGAGATTAGACATAGCCACTAGATACTCTGGGCTTCCCTGGTGGCTCAGACAGTAGAGAATCATCTACAATGCAGGAAACCTAGGTTCGATTCCTGGGTCAGGAAGATTGCCTGGAAAAGGGAATGGCAACCCACATCAGTGTTCTTGCCTGGGAAATTCCATGGACAGAGAAGCCTGGCAGGCTACAGTCCACGGGCTTGCAAAGAATCAAACACGACTGAGTGACTAACACTTTCACTTTCACTAGCCACTCTGACAAGGTAGAATAAAGAAGACAGTCAAAGAACTTCCCTGATGGTCCAATGGCTAAGACTCTCCGCTCTCAGTGCATGGGGCCCAGGTTCGATCCCTAATCAGGGAACCATATCCCACATGCTGTAACTAAAAGATCTTGCATGCCACAACTAAGACCCAGTGCAGCCAAATTAATTAATTCAATAAATTTATTTTTAAAGATAGTCATCATACAACTTATAAGCCTGTGCTTCTTTGCTAGACTGCCTAATGAGTAATTATCTTAGGAATAGTCTAACCATTTCTATTGCAATATCTGTAATCTTCTACAGTTGTCTCTTAGTTTTTTTTTTAACATACCAGTAGCCTCTGAAACTCATGATGGCTCTATAAGGAGCTTCTCAAAGTCAGGAGAACCATCTGCCCAGGCCAGAAATTTCTCCATTTTATGAGCCAAGCACTTAGCACATCTACACAAAGAACGTACTGAAGAGGAACAATAGTTTTTTCTCTGATTCTCAAAGGCTTGGCACACTGCAGGTCATGTAGCCACTCTGAAAGCCAGGCACGTCCTCATGTCCACAGCCACCTTCTGAGAAAAGCAGCCATGGGAGAGAATTCTGCATAGGCTGACATCTGTCCTTCTTAAGACCAGATCATGGCCAGATGATTGGCTCAGGGGTCAGTCCTGCAAGGCCAACAGAAGTCCATGGAGTAGCCCACAGCAGAACCTGGCCAGAGGGATGCTCTGTACCAGACAGTGAACAATTAAGCCAGTGGGATTCTCAGGGAGTTTGAATATTGACCAAAGACTCTAGCAGATAAAATCCCTATAGAAACTAAGGAAGGATAAACTAATTCAGGAATCTGGCTGAGTCTGAGGGACCAAGAATAAGAGTGATTGTTTAATATGTTTGGTGGCTGAATTTTGTTACCTACAAATCCCTATTTCAAATCCTAACCCTCAGTATCTTGGAATGTGACCTTGTTCAGATACAGGGTCCCTAAAGAGGCAATCAAGAGCAAATTGAGTCATTAGTGTGGGTGTTCATTCAATATGACTGGTCTCCTACAAAAAGGGGAAATATGGAAACAGACACATACACAGGGAGAAGACCATATGAGGATAAAGGAAGAGACTGGGGTGAAGTGTCTACATGAGAAGGAATGCCAAAGATTGCCAGCAAAGCATCAAAAGCTAGGGACATGGAACAGAGTAAGTAAGTAAGACATGGAACAGAGTTTCTCTCATGGTCCTCATAGGAAGCAACTCTGCCAATACACTGATTTCCGACATCTAGCCTGCAGAAATGTGAAATAATTCATTTCTATTGCTTAAGCCACCCAGATTATGAAGTTTGTTGAGGCAGCCCTAGCAAACGAACATAGACATCTAGCCTGCATGTGTGCTAAGTCGCTTCAATCATGTCTGACTCTGTGACCCCATGGACTGTAGCCCACCAGGCTCCTCTGTCCATGGGATTCTCCAGGCAAGAACACTGGAGAGGATTGCCATTTCCTTCTCCAGGGAATCTTCCTGACTCAGGGATCAAACCTGTGTCTCCTGCGGCTCTTGCATTGCAGGTAGAATCTTTACCACTGAGCCACTGGGGAAGGCCCCATAGACATGTATGTAGAGCTACTATTAAAACAGAAACATCAGCTCAGCTCCTTGAGGCAAACTATTTGGCTCCTAAGTAGATTTTCCATCTTCTTTCTTGCTCATGCCTCCCAACAATAATGCTAATCACTGTGGATAACCTGAGCTTCTCTGTTCTCTGAAACCTGAATGAATTTAGCTAACTTGGTGAGAGTTCAGCAGTGTTTAGGAATGAGAAAATGAAGCAGTTGGAAACAAGGAAGCTGCTGTTTGGGGATCTTCAGATCAGAGGATCAGGAAATTTGCAACAACTTTGAAGAGCTTCAAGAGTGTCATTCAGCCAGCAACCTCACCACTTGGCCCGGCTGGAGGGTAGCAGGTTCAGTCAGGAAACCTACATCTAGACAAGCTTGCTGCTGGGTGGAGAAATCTGATCTCCCAGCCACTGGTTGTTCTCATCCAAGCCCCTGTCTCTAATAGAACAGCTCCTGAAGAAAATAACAGAGACCAACTCCTACTATTCAGGCTCTACAAAGCAATAAATACTCAAGAAGTCAGCATTATCTCTGAGGGGAGGCCCTTTGATTACCCAAAACAGTTGCTCTTAATGGTGGCCCAGGGACCATCATGCAAGTACTTCTTTCAGCCTTTGCTCATCTCCTGAAGCTCTTCTCCTACAGCCTGGATTCACTTGATGCCTGGCATGAAGAAGGAACTGGCACATGTCCTGAGTCAGCCATCTGTGCCTCCTCTCCCCACCAAAGTGAGAATGCATTCAAAGTACATTATTCTGAAAACACATTCTCTCCATTGAAGTTCCATTTCAAGATCTGACAATAAAGAGCACCTCCAGGATTTTCAAGCTTGGCAGCAGCTGAATGAAAACTGCTGAACAATGCTCTCAGTGCTTGCCAGAAGGAAAGGAAGATTTGGGATAAAAACAGGTGAAAGCTCTTGCAAGCTTCCAAGAGAGACAGGGCCCCATGCCTACTCTGCCTTCTAGGTGGTCCAACTGCATTGATCATTGGTTGCAGTGAATAGGGCGATTCCAATCCAGCCCTGGACAAGGTGGCAAGTGAACATGTGACTTTAATTGCTGCTGATTCGATGTTTAAATTACAATTTTTATATTCAAGCCAGTTTTAATTTATGTTCTACATCTTTACATTAAACAGGCTCTCCAGAGGAGCATTAAGAGAAACAAATAATTTTGAGATACTTTCCTGCTAGACAACATAATGGGCTCACAAGTTTATCTTATTCTGTCTTCCTAAATTCCTATGAGGTTAAGACTTATCTTAGAGAGGAGTAAACCAGTTCAGAAAGGTTGGATAACTCAGCTAGAGTCACACAGGTAGACAAAATGAACAAGATTTAAACCTAGGCTTTAACCTTCAGACTCTCCCACTGATAGAGGGGAGTACACTTAGTCAATTTAGGACTTTCTTATTTTCCTAAGGGTTTTATACGGGGTGCGGCAGAGGGGTAGAGGAGACTACACAGTGTCAAGGTTTTTGATGCGTCTGTTCTGTGAGTGTCCCTGAGATGTGACGCATCCCCTTAGTCCCAAGATGTCATCACCCTTCCATGCTGCATCCACCGAGGCTGCCATCTGTGTTGCTACCAGGCCTCTTCATGCCTCTTTTAGAATTCCAGTCCTATCTCCCTTTTCCCAGCCTTGAAGACTCCAAGGGCCCACTGGTTTCCCACAGCTCTCCTGTGTCTCTCTCAAGGTTAGAGCCAAAAATTGGCCTTCCATGCCTTTTCTCTCACTATTGCTCTGCCCTGGGTTCCAAAATTATAAAACTTGAGAGCAAAAAATTTTTTTTTTCTTTTTCCTTTTCATCATCCTTTCTGCAGCCTCCTTTGCTTAAAGCATAGAAGACATACATCTATGAAAATACACAGGGAGACTGAGCAACTAACCCTTTCACTTCTTTCACTTTACGTGAAGAAATTGTCATGCGGCATTTTTCTCTGCAGGGGCTAAGGCAATCACAACTGGCTTAGTGCCACATTAAAACGTCTTCCACCTGAGGCTTCACCTCTTACATTAATCACTCCCCATGACTGACATAATTTGTAACCCCCCCCAAAATAAATTATGGAAGATCTCCAAGAGGAGTGTATGAGCTCTGCAGTAAAAATGATTGCAAAATAGGTATACCAGTTCCCCTCACTATAGAGGAGAATGAGATTCATATAGATGTAAATTGAGATCCATGTGTGTAGTTAAAGTGTGAAAAGGCACAGAATAATAAGTACTCTGCAATTTATTTAAATTGCAGTTTCAGTCACCTGGCTTAATTGGTCTCTAAAAGTTCCGCTCACCCCATATTCTTCCCCCACTGGTTCAGCATGGCCTAAAATAGTCATCATCATAATAAAAGCCAGTCACTGCTTCCAGAAGACTCCCAGCTAAATGAGATCAAATCCAAATATCAGGAATTCCCTCATGGTCCGGTGATGGAGAATCCGCTTGCCAATGCAGGGGACATGGGTTTGATATCTGGTCTGGGAAGGTTCTCCATGGCACGGGGCAGCTCTAGAGGCCATGCTCCACAAGAGAGGCCACACAATGAGAAGTCTGTTCGTCACGACTAGAGAAAGCCTGAGTGCAGCAGCAAAGACCCAGCACAGCCAGAAAACACATAAAAAAATTTTTTTTTTTTTTTTTTAATATCCAAATGTCAGCAGACCGTTCAGGTCACAGGATATAAAAGCAGAGTCAAATAACCTCAATAACACAAAGTTTCTGCCCCAGTCTCTAATCTCTCTGTGCCAAGCCCTCACCTCTACACAAGAAATGAACATCACAAGTGCTGAAAGGCCAGTCATCCTTGCCCACCACAATCACCATGCACTGCCCACTATAATGATGAGGCTCCTCAAGAAAGAAAGCTCCCCTGCACCAGCCTGCTACAAGTTCCAAAATTCTTGCCATTAATCTCCTTTTGGCTAGAGCACTGAATGTCACCATATTTTAAACAAATGTATAATCTCAAAGTTGTATTATTATACCAGTCATTACCAAGCTATGAAAATCCCTGCTGAAATTAAGCTGTTTAAGTAGCTGCAATAAAAATGAAACCCTTAAATAGAAGAGAAAGAGAAGGAGTAGATCATGAAAGGTAGCAAATTAGGAGCAGCAGCAAGGTAGGAGCACATAATTGGGAGGGAGCAGAAAAAGAGGTGCCATATTGAGAAGGAGCAGAGTAGAGAGATGAAGGAAAGGTAACATAATATGAGAATTAAATGGTCAAAAAGAAATGTGGCCTGGCTCTCTTAAACAGAAAATTAAGCAACACAACTGGCTTTTCAGATCAAGCCCAGAGGAAGCATCTCACTTGAGAAAAGAAGAAAGTTCACCCAGATCAAAATTTATCATCAGAGTCATCAACTACAAAATGATAAGCAGTTTGGATGATGTTACAAATCCGTCTTCCTGCCAATTCATTTTATCCATTGCTAAGAGAGAAGCTCAAACCTTCAGTGAAATGATAAAAAGGTGATCGCAAAGGTACCTGAACATAATATTTCAAGAGCGTTCATTCTGGTGCAACAAACAGCAGATCTGAACACTGCAGTCTGATTAATGTAGCCGTCTTAATCCATTCAGGCTCTAATAACAAAATGCCATGGGCTGAGTGGCTTGTAAACACAAATTTGTTTGTCAGTTCAAGGCTGGAAGTCCAAGACCAAAGTAACAGCATGTTTGATATCTGGTGAGGGTCCACTTCCTGTCCTCACATGATAGAAGGGCTTTCCAGGTGACACTAGTGGTAAAGAATCTGCGTGCCAACGCAGAAGCCACAGGAGACTCAGATTCGATCCCTGGGTCAGGCAGATCCCCTGGAGGAGGGCATGGCAACCCACTCCAGCATTCTTGCCAGGAGAACCCCATGGGCAGAGGAGCCTGGTGGCCTATAGTCTACAGAGTCGCAAAGAGTTAGACACGACTGAAGCATCTTAGCACGCACATGACAGAAAGGCCAAGGGAGCTCTGTAGGGTCTTTGTAATGAGGGTACTAAGTCCATTCATGAGGACTCCATCTTCATGATTTAATCACCTTCAAAGGCACCACCTCCAAATACATCACCTTAGGAATTAGTTTTCAATGTATGAATTTGGGGAAAGACACGAACACTCAGCCTGTAGCAGTAGGCTAAGGTTGTATTTGCTAAGAAAAGCCTCAAGCCAGCATCTCAGACTCAACTTCTGATAACAAAACCCTCAAGACCTTTACACACCTAGTCAGGTATCTCCCATCCTGTAGGTAGGCACTTTTACGTTTTTCTGTTTGACCTTTAATTTGAACATAATTCTATATACTTGCTTCCACTGTATGCAGCCTTACCAGTTTTAGCTCATCATTTCAAACCTGAATTCTGTCAGTTCTATATTTCTTAATCTTCCTGCATCCCCCTGATGTACCACCCTAAACTGGCCAATGCTGCCTTCCTTTCCCCTAAACAGGATAAAGCAGAGGACAGAGCCTGGTGGTACAACATCAAGAACATCTCTTCAGACTGAAAATAATCAAAATTAACAAGTTAATGATAGTTCTACCTGTATTATCATCAACTGTCCTCAACAATGACAAGAATAAAAGCAGTGATGGTGAATTCCCTGGTTGTCCAGTGGTTAAGAATCCACCTTCCACTCCAGGGAATGAAGGTTTATTCCCTGGTCAGGGAACAGATCCCACAGGCCACGGGGCAACTAATCCAGTGTACCACAACTACCAAGCCGACGCGCTATGGCGCTTGTGCTCTGCAACAGGAGAAAGAGTGCCGCAACTAGGGAAAGCCTGTGTACCACAACAAAGACCCAGCACAGCCAGAAATTGATTTCTTAAATAAATAAAAACAAAAGCAATGACGACAATGATGGTAATGATCAATGATGACAATCCCTAACATTTACTGATCAGTGTACGTGAGGCCCTGGGCCAACTGCTTTAAATGTAATAACTCATTTAATTCCATAACAATAATATTAGGTAGTTTTAAATATTAGCCCCCGTTTACAGTTGAAGAAATGGAAACAGCTGTAGAGAAGTCATATTGCTTGCCAAAGGTTATCCAGTTAGCGAGTGATGAAGTTGGAATTTTAAAAACCAGGCCCTCTGCCTCTAGTGGAAAAGGAAATGGCAACCCACTCCAGTATTCTTGCCTGGAAAATCCCATGGACAGAGGAGCCTGGCAGGCTATAGTTTACAGGGTCTCAAAGAGTCAGACACGACTGAAGTGACTTGGCACTGCCTCTAGAGCCTGACTCTTAACCATGCCATTTTGCCGTTCCCATGAGACAGGAGGTTTTACAGGAGCCCTTCTAAAACCAGACTATAAAGGCTGAGAGGCCAATGGTCATATGTAAAAAACAAATGATCTAGAAGAAAGATCCTTGCCCTCCAGTAACATACAATCCTGTCATGCCCTCCAGTAATGTACAATCCTGTCAGAAGGACAAGACTTAGAAAATTTATTTAGAAAGAAGTTTACTGTCTTCCTAGAAAATGTGAATCAGACCTAAGCACTCCTTTCCAGCTCAGTTCTCTCCAACTTTAAGGTTACAAACTAGAAATTTATAAACTCATGCAAAAAAAAGGATGAAGGAAATAATGAATAGGCCATCTCCTCTGAGGATTCAGTATCTGAGGCCTTCTGGCCTCAGACACCCTGGCTGTGGGCTGCTGTGCCCTATGGAACTGTGAGGGGCATAACTGAAGTCTATGGCATCCCTCTTACTGACAGTTCACACACTGCTTGAGGATGGAGTTTTTTTCAGAAAAGTCCTGCAGTGCCAGAATAGTTGGGTTTTCTTCAACTAATATCTGAGGTACCAGGGACTGCAATGCCCAGTCAAGGAACCTTCAAAGACCTGATCAAGCCAAAAAGATTCCCACTGAAGTGAGTGGCCTGAATTCTGCAAGGCAGATGCAGCAACCCCAGAATTAAATGTCATCAAGTTCAAAAATCTCATTACCAACCAGATTTATCAATTATTATCTCAATGCCCAAAGATAACAAGTTATTCATGGTCTGTCATCCCAATTGTTTTCAGCCATTAAATGAGAGAAAGCAGCTTCAGAATGACCCATCTCTATCTCTAATTATGTGACCTGGGGCAGTCACCAGGCCATCTCCAAACTATTGTAATGGTCATGTGAGATAATGAATGGGAAATTATCTTGCAACCTGGGAGGTATATAAACAGTTATTACTCTCATTAGATGTTCAGGAACAAATTATTACCTATATTAGAAATAACCCCATAAAATGTGTAAACTGCTCCATAATCAAACCATCCACTTCATGGGTCTCAGGGCTTCCTTACACCATCTTATCCCCATCTCGCTTAAGCCCAACACTCCATATCCACATGCCACACTCCCCCTCCCCAGGGTATCCAGTAATTTTTTTTATGCCTCTGTCCCCTTGTATTAGCAAAGACATGCTACTAAAGAGGCCAAATACTCTTAAAGAAATTTAATATTAAAACACACAGGCAACTTTTGATTCCTATTCATTTCTTATTATCTGACTTTATCCCCTCTAGGCAGAATATCTTAATAACCAAACATTTGCATAATGCCTTGCTTTTTTATATCCTCGATTCCAACCAATTGCTTTAGAATATCTCCCTATCCCTCTAATAGTATCAAACTCAATTAACTGATATGTTAATTTTAGGTAACTTGGGATATTCAGAGCACTTTGCTGAACTATTATAAATCATAAGTTAGCAAAGAGAACAGGGCCTCTGGACAAGAAAACAGCAGACATTTTCTCCTCCTGCTCCTTTCATTAGGAGAGTTATTATAGCAATGGGAGGAGTTGTTTTGAGAAAATAATCATTTAGGGGTTGGGGAAATATTTATGAAACTTTTTTAATCAGGTTTAGCAGTTTTGTCAATATCCTTGGTCTGGCAAATGTCATGTGTTCAATAAAATCTCCCAGTTCTTTGAGCCAGAGATTCTTGACATCTTTTATCCCAGATTCCAAAAAGTTTCATGATGATTTAAAGGGCACTATATAAGCACATCCTGTCTCTACTGCTTGCAAAGCCTGCTACCCAGGAGCTCCCATTCTCCTTTGAAGACGCAGCTGAACCATGACACTCTCAAGCAACTCAGGACACAGCATCATGCTGTGACACCACAACAATTAGAATATTTATCTATTTTTTGTTCAGTTGTGTCCTACTCTTTGTGACCCCACAGACTGCAGTACACCAGGCTTCCCTTTCCTTCACTGTCTTCCGGAGTTTTCTCACACTCATGTCCATTGAGTCAGTGATGCCATTCAACCATCTCATCCTCTGTTGCTTCCTTTTCCTCTTGCCCTCAATCTTTCCCAGCATCGAGATCTTTTCCAATGAGTTGTCTGTTTTACAGAATTTATAAAATTGTAACTATTTGTATAAATGAAATTTTCACAAAAGTTTGGATCTTGTTTACTCATCTTTCAGCCCAAAGCTTCCAGCACAGTGCCTGGCAGCTAACAGATCGAAATATATATATACATTTGTTCACAAGTCAGAAAGAATGTTTACTAGGCTCTTGAATAAGGATTATCCTGAGAGATATCTCTTTGATTCCAAAGACCATACAAGCTTGAAAATTTTTAAATGGAAGTCTAATTAGTGTTTCAATATGCCATACCCTTTTCATGGTAAAATTCCCAGATGCCCTGAAGGCATGGAAAGATTCCCAAACCCTATGTTTTATCACCTACCTGCGTTTTCCTCTGCATATTGTGATGGCTTGGTGGATATGAAATTGATGGAGAGAAAAAGGTAATTGACTGAGTAAAATTACCACTAAAAAGTCAGCCCTGAGGATACACTGCAGCACAGCTCTCTTATTCATTGTTAGAGTAAATTAATCATCTCAAGCTGTTTACAAGGTTCCAAACATTTCCCTGAAATGACCGATTCTCTATTTTTATCACTCATAATTACACAGGTCAATTGAGTTTCAGTAATATATTATATATATATATATATATAATATTTTTTCACCCCTCCCCAGGAGAATCCTTTTTCTCCTTCACCCACTAACACATATTTTTAGCACAGGAATATTTTATAAATTATACACATCAGATCTTAAAGATGACAGACTCACAAAGCCGTTCACATACTGTAATTATTCATTTGTCCCTCAATTGTCTTCCTAGACTGGGGACTCTTCAAAGGCAAAAACTGGTGGCATTCATCTTTATATCCTTTCCAAACACCTTGGCCTGACCTTCTAAACACTTAGAAAATGTACTTGAATAAATCTGAAAGTATCTGTGGTCAATTTTAATAAAAATCACTAACTTTATTAGCAGTTATTTGTTCTGAGATGCAATTTCATTCAATTCTCATGATCATCCTCTGAAGTAGGTACTATGATTGTCTCCAATGTAGAGGTGAAGAAACTGACACCTAAAAAAGAGTTAAGTAATTGACCCAAAGCTGCATAGCTACATAACAGAGATGGAACTAGACTTTACTTCAAGAAGTCTTCTGTTTTCTAAGCTCAGGCATGTGTTAAACCTCTCTCTCCTAATACCTCTAAAAAGTCCTAAAGAGAACCAATTCCATGTTTGGGTGTTTAGAAACTATAAAAGCCAGGCTAAAATAACTACTGTAACAAACAACAGCCATATTCCAATGGCTTTCAAGGTATAGGTTTCTCTCTCATCTAACGTCTGAGGCTCTCAGAGAGGGCAGAGCTACAGGATGGAAGGAGCCTTGGAGTTCTCTGCCTGACCTCCTGTATCCAGTCTGCTGACAGAGAAGGAGAATGGGGCCATGCATGAGAAGTTAAGACCCTTCACACCAACAGTAATGGGCATCACTATAAGTCACATCCTACTGCCTGGAATTCAGTCATATAACCATGTCAGCTTGTAGGGCAGGCTAGGAGACATGCTTCAGCCATGAGCCCAAGCAGAAAAGAAGAAGGCAGATACTGATAGCCTCTACCCAAGAAAACAACAGGACTCAAGATTTAAGCCCAGCATCAGAGGACTTTAGAATCAAAGCAGTAGAGACCTTTCTCTTCAATTATCCTGCAAGCTTTCCTTTTTCCATTCCTTCCTCTAAACCAGCAGTTCCCAAACTTTTTGGCACCAGAGACCAGTTTTATGGAAGACAATTTTTCCATGGACGGGGGCAGTGGGAGGATGGTTTGGGGATGATTCAAGTGCATTATGTTTATTGTGCACTTTATTTCTATTATTATTACATCAGCTCCACCTCAGATCATCAGAAATTAGATCCCAGAGGTTGGAGACCCTTGCTCTAAACCATTCTGACCCTTCAGAAACTATAGGTTCTCCTACTTCCCTATGCTGATATTACCTAATATATATATATATGCATCTCTAAAATACAAGTGTATGTGAGTCATATTTTGAGAAAAAATATTTAAAACTTATTTCTTGTCCTATAGACATATTAAGACATATCATTCCCACAGCATAAAGCTGCTTCCCTTCTAGAATAATTCATTGCCAGATAATTCTTAACAGTAAATTCTCTGAGCACACTTAAAATTAAAAAAAAAATTTTTAACATTTTATTTACTAAAATTGTATTCACAAATAAATTAGAATCATGGATTTGATATAGCAGAGTTAATCTATGGTGTATTGAATGCCAAATACAAGCTAAAGCTCATTCACTCATTCATTCAGTAAATGCAGACTAAACATCTAGTATACTTTGTTTCATCCTGAACCCAAGGACCAAAGGTCCAGCCTCCAAGACACAATACAATTACATGTGATGAAAAGATCAGATGAGATTCCATAAGACAACCTGCAGTCAAAAATTTGTACTTGTATTCCTTCCCAGAAAATGTCCTCAGACCTCAGCAAATCTGGAAGAGTATGTTCAAGTTGCCTTAAGTTCTGTCTGTCAGACGTGGACAGAGGGCCATTTGCTATCATCACAAGGCCTCCGAATAACACCACTATTAGACATAATAACACAACACTGAAACTGACCCATTCTCTAAACCTCTGGCAGTCTACAATTGCCCCCACCAGAGCTGAGGACTGGTTCTTAGTTCTCTAAGATCCTCAAGACCAGCAACCACAATTCAAGGGCATCAAGACTGCCCACAATGCCTCTTCTCTTTCCGTAAGTCATGAACTTTTTCTGGCTACACTAGGTCTTTGTTGCAGCGTGCGGGCTCTTTGTTGTAGCGTCTGGGCTTTCTCTAGGTGTGGCGCACAGGTTTTATTTGCCTTGTGTCATGTGGGATCTTAGGGTNGATCCTCAAGACCAGCAACCACAATTCAAGGGCATCAAGACTGCCCACAATGCCTCTTCTCTTTCCGTAAGTCATGAACTTTTTCTGGCTACACTAGGTCTTTGTTGCAGCGTCCGGGCTCTTTGTTGTAGCGTCTGGGCTTTCTCTAGGTGTGGCGCACAGGTTTTATTTGCCTTGTGTCATGTGGGATCTTAGGGCCCCAAACAAGGATTGAACCCATGTCCCCCTTGTTGAAAGGCGGATTCCTAAACATTGGGCCAACAAAGAAGTCCTGAGTTATGGATCTTAGCGTCTGCTGGAGTCTAACTGCCTGTTCAAATCCCAGCGTCTACCACTTATTCACTCTTGTGACAGTTCTGAGCCAACTGAGGGCTTTGAGTATGGATTATTAAAGAATTATTTACCATTTTGTTAGACATAATAATAGCATGACATTTACTCTTTTAAATGTTCTTATCCATTAGAGAAGAAATGTTGATGTTTGGGATTTACTATAAAACATTCTCATTTTCTTTTTAAATAGGGGAGGAGAGGAAAGCAGGTAAAACAAGACCAATGGCATGGTAATAATTTTCAAGCAGGGTGACGGATACATCTCAGGTTCCATGGTTGTTTCTACTAGCTTCTCTACCTTTGAGAAAGTTTGGAAATTCCCAAACTAAAAATAATTTTTAAAAATTTTAGGGGCTTTCCTCGTGGTTCAGTAGTTAAGACTCTGTGCTTCCACTTCAGGGGACATGGGTTTGATCCCTAGTAGGGAACTAAAATTCTGAATACTGCGTAGTGTAACCAAAAAAAAAAAAAAATTAAAGATTACCTATAATTATTTCATTCTTAATCTCACTCTATAAATCCAACTCTTTTCCATGTAAACATAAGCTCTTGAGAACATCATTCTAGTGACTTCTAAGCACTGCTGACCATCAGAAACATCTGGAAATTCATATTTATATAAATTCTATAAATTCCTAGCCCATATTTCAGATCTGTTGTATCAGAATCTCTTAGACTGAGGTCTTGGCATCATGATCTTAAAAATATCTCCCGTTAATTTTCATGATTATGCCCAAGATTTAAGAAGCACTGCATCTTTTAAACTTGCCCAATGCTGTTTGAATCTGCATTAGGTCTTGATACCCAAGACCTCACATCCTTGACAATCACCCAGCTCTTCAACAATAGATTGTTGCTACCCTTTTTCCTAATTCCAGCCTTTTCAAAACTATTTTTCCCTTTACAAAAGTTTTACCGTGGAGCTGTTCCCTGGTAATTCCAAACCAGAGGCAAGCAGCATTCATTATTGTAATCACGTCATCAGTCTACATTTTAATGGAAGCATATTCTCAAACCCTTCTCAAAAACTGAACCAGAAAGTAGATTTTAAAACAAACAAGTTAGTGCTACTTTAAAACCCATTTCCAGTCATTCTCACATCCTTAGTACAAATCCGTTAAAACTTCAGAAATCATTAAGGAGCGGCCCTGAAGGTTTTTTGATTGTCAGGAAGTGTTATTGAGATGGATTTGCTGAAGAGATGCTGTATACCATTTCACACTCATGTCAAAGTTTTATGAGATTTCTAAACTGAAGATAAATACTTTATTTTTAACCATAACAATCTGAATCTCTAAGAAGGAAAACGAGAAAGTCAAATTGTTCTAAACCTTCACAGAGAAGATGGAATTGCACACTTTCAAGTCAACTGACTGTGATTCAAATGAAGGACCTCTGAAATAATGAGTTAACAGCCTCAACCAAAATCATGACAATTATATATGCAAAAGGAGCTAACTCCCCACTGATTGCTTGATTTAATTTCCTAATTTCGTACAGCTCCATCTCATTCATTCTAAAAAAAAAAAAAAAAAAAGCAACCCTTCTCTTATTAACTCCTTTAACAGGATCACAAACCTCGACAGGGAAGCTACTTAGAAAAGTGTGTAAACTCTCCAAACTGGAAAGGGATTATCAAGTCCAAACTTCTGACACAGAATCTTTTCTCTGATGTCATTGACAAAGAGACGCTCAACCAGATTCCGCCTCAAAGTTTTCAAGGAAATAATGAAGACTGACATTTATATGGCACTTTGCAGATAACAAAGCACCTTCAATCGACTGACTTCACCTAAATTATACTGAAGATGATGACATGGAGTTTTTGAGAGATTAAATGATTTGTTAGGATGACACAGCTAACAAATGGCTGAGCCAAGACTTTAATTAAGTCCTTAGACTCCAAAACTGTATTTCTTTTCCCTGTTGTCTTCCCGGCAAGGGTCAAGTGAGGTTCTGTTCTTTGCAAAGCATTCCACTACTTCACTGGACAGCTGTGATCATTTAAAAACTCTTGAAGAGGCAAAGTCTGTTTCCCTATAACTTTAAAATTTTTGACAGAACCTTAAATAATGCTTATTACGTGAAAGACACTGTTTGAGGAACCTTCCAAATAGTAACTCATTTAACTCTCATAACAATCACTTGAAACAAATATTATTATTATCACCAGTTTACAGATAAGAAAACTAGAGCTACAAGTAAATGGCAGAGATGGAATCTAAGCCAAATTAAATTAATCTGTTTCCAGAGTTCCATTTCTATCCTGCCTCTCACTTCTCTCATGATTACATCATTCTAGTTTCTGAATCAACACAGAAGAAAACAACTTTTTTTAGTTATATAATAGCCATGCAAACACTTGGTAGCTCTCAAATGCTCTCCCCTAGACCTGTATCAGTCAGAATTCTATCAGAGAAACTAAATGATATATAGAACAAGAAATTATTACAAGTGGATAGCTTTCCACAACTGTGGGAAATAGTCTCTGCAATTAGTCTAAATAGTGTCTGTAATTCTCTTGTACTTATGCCTGATGCTTGCAGATATACACTCAAGAGTTGAGATTTGATTAATAGTCTTTGCTATCTTATCAAGAGAATTCTTGAATAAAACTGGCTTTTTTAAAAATCAAAAATTGCATGGCAGTGAAAAATACAGTCACCACAAGCAGAATTGGATGCCATTCCCTTGATTTGTGCTAAGGAGCCAGAAGTTTACCCACTACCACTTTTGAACTATCAATATAATGCAAATATCAACACAGTAAAGAAGGAAAATAGCAGCTTAGTATTACTATTATTATGAAAATAGCCTTGAACTTGCAGATTCCCTGAAATGGATTCAGGCACCCATGGGATTCATGGACAATACTTTAAGGACTCCTGGTCTCTAGTATATTAAGTAAGTTCTGACATTCTCAAATTAATTTAGAGTAGGCTACCCTGAGAGCCAACTGGAAGCAAACTAACCGAAACACACACACACACACACACACGAAATCTGTCTCAAGACTAAAAATACCTCATTGCCCACATTTAATTCAATTGGGCTAGCACGAAGAATCCCAGTTTCAAAGCAAAAGGAACTACAAGCATAGCTCTGTTATAAGTTACCTATTATATATTTCCCCAGTGTAGACACAAAGGTATTTTTTAGGTAAAAGTGTATCACACCATGTGAAGGGAAAGTTATTACAAGATTAGCAACCTCTATTCCCATTAGAGAACAAAATCATTCCATAGGTCCTTTGGGAAGTCCTTTCCAATAATCTCACTATATTCTTGTTGGTTTCAGTCTACCATTTCAACTATCAAGACCATTTTTATCTCCCAAGGCAACAGAAATAAAAATAAATAAGTGGGACCTAATCAAGCTTACAAACTTTTGTTCAGCAAAGGAAACCATAAACAAAAAGATAGCCTACAAAATGGAGAAAATATTTGCAAATCATGCAACCAACAAGGGATTGATTTACAAAATATACAAAGAGTTCATATAACCTAAAAACAAATGCTATCCAAAAATGAGCAGAAAACCTAAATAGAAATTTCTTTAAAGAAAACATCAGATGGCCAATATGTACATGAAAGATGCTCAAAATCACTATTCAGTTCAGTTCAGTTCAGTCACTCAGTCGTGTCCAACTCTTTGTGACTCCATGAACGGCAGCACGCCAGGTCTCCCTGTCCATCACCAACTCCCGGAGTCCACCCAAACTCTTGTCCATCGAGTCGGTGATGCCATCCAGCCATCTCATCCTCTGTCATCCCCTTCTCCTCCTGCCCCAATCCCTCCCAGCATCACAGTCTTTTCCAATGAGTCAACTCTTCACATGAGGTGGCCAAAGTATTGGAGTTTCAGCGTTAGCATCAGTTCTTCCAAAGAATACCCACGACTGATCTCCTTTAGAATGGATTGGTTGGGTCCCCTTGCGGTCCAAGGGACTCTCAAGAGTCTTCTCCAACACCACAGTTCAAAAGCATCAATTCTTCAGCGCTAAGCTGTCTTCACAGTCCAACTCTCACATCCATACATGACCACTGGAAAAACCATAGCCTTGACTAGACAGACCTTTGTTGGCAAAGTAATGTTTCTGCTTTTCAATATCCTATCTAGGTTGGTCATAACTTTCCTTCCAGGGAGTAAACGTCTTTTAATTTCATGGCTGCAATCACCATCTGCAGTGATTTTGGAGCCCAAAAAAATAAGGTCTGACACTGTTTCCACTGTTTCCCCATCTATTTCCCATGAAGTGATGGGACCAGATGCCATGATCTTCATTTTCTGAATGTTGAGCTTTAAGCCAACTTTTTCACTCTCTTCTTTCACTTTCATCGAATAAGGGTGGTATCATCTGCATATCTGAGGTTATTGATATTTCTCCCGGCAATCTTGATTCCAGCTTGTGCTTCTTCCAGCCCAGCATTTCTCATGATGTACTCTGCATAGAAGTTAAATAAGGAGGGCGACAATATACAGCCTTGACGTACTCCTTTTCCTATTTGGAACCAGTCTGTTGTTACATGTCCAGTTCTGTTGCTTCCTGACCTGCATACAGATTTCTCAAGAGGCAGGTCAGGTGGTCTGGTATTCCCATCTCTTTCACAATTTTCCACAGTTTATTGTGATCCACACAGTCAAAGGCTTTGGCATAGTCAATCAAGCAGAAATAGATGTTTTTCTGGAACTCTCTTGCTTTTTCCATGATCCAGCGGATGTTGGCAATTTGACAAATTCAAATCAAAATTACAGTAAGGTATAACTTCACGCCAATCAGAATGGCCATCATCAAAAAATCTACAGATAATTAATGCTGGAGAGGACATGCAGAATAGGGAAACCTCCTATACCATTGGTGGAAATGTAAATTGGTGTAGTCACTGTGGAAAGCAGTATGAAGGTTTCTCAGAAAACTAAAACTAGAATTTCCATATGATCCAGCAGTTCAACTCCTGGGCATATATTCAGACAAAACTTTATAATTCAAAAAGATGCATGCACCCCTATGTTCATGGCAGCATTATTCACAATAGCCAAGGCATGGAAACAACCTAAATGTCCATTGACAGATAAATGAATAAAGAAGATGTGACACATATACAAGGGAATACTGCTGCTAAGTCACTTCAGTCGTGTCCAATTCTGTGCGACCTCAGAGACGGCAGCCCACCAGGCTCCCCCGTCCCTGGGATTCTCCAGGCAAGAAACTTGAGTGGGTTGCCATTTCCTTCTCCAATGCATGAAAGTGAAAAGTGAAAGTGAAGTCACTCAGTCATGTCCGACTCTTCATGACCCCATGGACTGCAGCCTACCGGGCTCCTCTGTCCATGGGATTTTCCAGGCAAGAGTACTGGAGTGGGGTACCATTGCCTTCTCTGACAAGAAAATACTACTCAAACATAAAAAAGAACAAAATAACTCCATTTTCAGCAACATGAACACAATTAGAGATTATCATATTAAGTGAAGTAAGTCAGAAAGAGAAAGACAAACATCATACACAGATATCACATATGTGGAAATAGAAACAGACACAGGAAACAGATTGGTGGTTGCTGTGGGGCAGGGTGTTGGGGAGATAGATAGATACAGACTGTTAGAATTTAAAGTCTTTGAGTATAGGCGTAATATATATTTTTCAATCTTGGTAAGCTCTCTATATCATATAGATAGATAAACAGACAGATAGATAGGTGTGTGTGTGCGTGTGTGTGTGTATATATATATATATGAAATATGCTAAGAGTTTGGTAGAGAGAGCATACCAAGATTGAAAAATATAGGTTATCCCCACACTCAAAAGAGTTTTAATCTAACAGTCAAGTACATATACTAAGAAAAAGAGAGAGATCACAATTGCTATAATGACAGCCCAAAAATCTGCTGAAGGACAATGATTCTCAACCAGGGGTGACGTTACCTTCCAAGGAATACTGGAAATATTTGGAAACACTATCAGTTGTCACAACTGGGGAGGTGCTGCTGACATCCAGTAACTATAAGCCACAAATGCTGCTGAACACTCTACAGTGCACAGAACAGCCCTCTCTCTCCCCACCCGCTCCACAGCAACAAAGATATCTGGCACAAAATGTCAAGAATGCCAAGGTTAAGAAGGCTTCCTCTAGGAATAGAGAGGAGAAAGTTAACTTTAGTGGAGGGATCTGGGCAGCTTCCTAGAGACAGGGATATTTGAGTGAGACCATGAAGAGAGAAGTAGAATTTTGACAGACAGGGATTCAGAGAGCAAGGAACTACTCCTGACGTCCTGGCTCAGGCTCTATAGTAAAGCACACGTAGGCAGAGAAGGCCATTCTGTCAAATTGACAGGTAGTAGGTAGCCCATTTCCAGTTCCGAATCCTGACATGGTTTTTCATTTCAGTTGATTCTGAGTGCTTTAATGTCCTAATGTGTCACTCAAAAAAAAAAAAAATTGTGGGAACTGAGGTGCATGACATGATGTTAAAGTTTATGAAGGATATTGTTCTTCATAATGAAACACAGTTCATGTCCTCCAAGTGTTAACAATAAAAGAGACATATCTATTCACAAATACGTACAGCAAACTTAACTTTATTGAAATAAAATTGTATGACTCTGTACTGTTCATTAACACCAATCAATCACCTTAAGGAAATTCTTAAAGGTACTTCAACATGCATGAGATGTGCAGGCAAACTCCTACATGTATTCCAATGTGTGTGTGTGTGTGTGCGCGCTCAGTTGCTAAGTCTTATCTGCCTCTGTGACCCTGTGGACTGCAGGACACCAGGCCTCCCTGTCCTTCACCATCTCCCAGAGTTTGCCCAAGTTCATTTTCATCGAATCGGTGATGCTATCCAACCATCTCAACCTCTGCCATACTCTTCTCCTTTTGCCTTCAATCTTTCCCAGCATCAGGGAAAGAACAGGAGGAGGAGGGAATGGCAAACTACTCCAGTATAAGATCTTGCCTCGAGAACCCCATGAACAGTATTTTTCTAAAGGCATGCATTCCAATTAATTCATTAATTTGGTGTACTTCTCTCTCTTCAGATGCTCCGTAGTCTGTCTCACAAGGTGGTCACAGGAACTCAGCCCTCCCCAAATTGAGATCATTCACGTGCTTCCTGTGCACTGAGGTAGCTTTCATTGCCCACGAGGTTTATTATCACTTTCGCACACCCCTGGTGATCAAGAACATAGTACCATTGTTAAATCTAGATAGGAGGAAAAATACAAAAAAAGAAAAACACAGTCTCATCTTTGGCACTGAATGTTTGTCAGAGCCATTACTGGGGGAGAAATGAATTCTGTTGCTAACAGCATTTTCATTCTGGATAGCCCTAAACATGAGCAGCTGGGCTGAGATTGCCTTTTCAGAGTTCATGAGGGACTTTTACAGCTGTCACATCTAAGCAAGTCTTAAAAACCGTTTCTCGAAGCCAGACTTATTTGAGGCAAGCATCTGGTGACAAATGTTGAAAGAATAACAAAACCCTCTGTACTCTGGGTTTCTTGACCTTCATGTTTATTCATGTTCATCTTCTTCCCATACTCCAATCTCAAAACCATACCAGTGGGCTCCACTTCATGTACACCACTGGAGACAAACAACACAGGAGGGGATATGCTTATCTGCCTGACAAAAATCAACCTATTAGAAAGTTAACACGTCAATTGACCAAAGAATGCAGGAAGCAGATTTGTTCAGCTCTCAGTTGGACTGTGGGTACTTTTTAATTGAACCAAACCTCAAGCACTATTCACTAAATCCCTTTATAATTAACTCTCTGTCAGCCAAGTAAATTATTTTTCATAAACTTAGAAGAGTTCAGAATGTACTTTACAGACAACGAAGATTTTACGTTCCCAATTTGTTCTCCAGAGCTGCCTAGAAAGACAACCAGAAGGTACCCGGACTTGTGAAAACTCTCTGCTCATGGCCTGGATAGAATTGGCCAGTGATTCTGTATTATTTCAATGATTCAGTTCAGTCGCTCAGTCATGTCCGACTCTTTGTGACCCCATGGACTGCAGCACACCAGGTATCCTGTCCATCACCAACTCCCGGAGCTTGCTCAAACTTATGTCCATCACATCAGTGATGCCATCCAACCATCTCCTCCTCTGTCGGTCCCCTTCTCCTCCCGCCTTCAATCTTTCCCAGTATCAGGATCTTTTCAAGTGAGTCAGTTCTTCACATCAGGTGGCCAAAGTATTGGAGTTTCAGCTTCAGCATCCATCCTTCCAATGAATATTCAGGACTGATTTCCTTTAGGATGGGCTGGTTGGATCTCCTTGTAATCCAAGGGACTCTCAAGAGTCTTCTCCAACACCACAGTTCAAAAGCATCAATTCTTTGGCACTCAACTTTCTTTATAGCCCAATTATCACATCCACACATGACTACTGGAACAACCACAGCCTTCATTAGACAGACCTTTGTTGGCAAAGTAATGACTCTGCTTTTTAATATGCTGTCTAGGTTGGTCATAACTTTTCTTCCAAGGAGCAAGCATCTTTTAATTTCATGGCTGCAGCCACCATTTGCAGTGATTTTGGAGCCAAAAAAATAAAAAGTCTGTCACTGTTTCCATTGTTTCCCCATCTGTTTGCCATGAAGTGATAGAACCAGACCTATCTTTTCCCCAGTGGGGAAGCTCAGGCTCATGCAGCCTGGATGCAGAGCCTGGATTCAGGTCACACGGGTAGCAGGTGACAGGCTGAGACTGGAGGCTTGGGGACTTCATGTGTCCGAGTCTCATTCAGAGCAGTTTTCATTCATGATCTTAGTTTTCTGAATTATTAACTTCACCATAAACAGTAGCCAAAAGGAACTGACCAAATGCTGAGAGGAGGAGGCAAACAGACCAGAAATGGGAAGCTCCTTTGAAATCTGCCTTATTTATACAGAATTCTAAGACTTCTATTCATTATGTAGGATCAATCCATTTAGGAAACGATCCTCAGTGTTCTCCAGATTAACTCAACAAATAAGGGAAGGATTACTACCCTTTGTAATACACCTAAAGGGCAGGAAACCCTCAGGTGCTAAGCCAAGCTTATTTATTGAGGATGCAGAGTAAAGAAACGAAGTAGCACTGACTGTCCATCCATCCAATAGATGACCCTTTGTCCCAAGATAGCATCATCCTGTGGACTGTGTTGAGGCAGATGTAACCAGCAATATTAAAGAGCCCTTTTGACCCCTGACTTAACCCCAGCTGGGCTCCCCATTAACATCTACACAAAGGAAGTTGAAAAAGCAAAATGCATGTCCCTTGATTCTGGCTTGTACCTCAGACTGCAGCCTTTTCTCTGACACCTGTTAAAGGCAGAGTTCTGCCCCTCGTTCATCCATCCACTATATGCAACCACTGCCCACTCCTTCCTCCACAACACACACACACAAAGACACAGACTCTCAGGTTACTACATAAGAAACAGGAAATTATTCCTGGTGGTTTCAACTACTTTGTTTTACTTAATATCTTTTAAAAGTAACTTTTTTAAGTAAGAGGAAAAAGGAAAGGGGAGAGGGAGGAGAGGAGAAAGAGAAGGCAAATGGAGAAGAGGAAGAAATAGAAGAGGAGAAAAAGAAAGCATTGCTGATGAGTAGAAGATTTTCTCTAATCCCAGCCTATGCTATTTTCTCCATTCAACAAATATTTATAGAGCATTTCTTGTTTCAAGGATTGCTCAAAGGCACTCAAGATAAAGCCAAAAAAGTCCCCACCCTCAGGGAACTTCTGTCCTTTTAGGGGAAGATAATTAATAATTTTTTAAGTCAAGCTATAATCTAATATCAGGAAGTGAGTTTTATAAAAATACAAAGCAGAGTAAACAGACGTGATATGAGTTTTGGGTTCAGAAAGGGTATTGCTTTACCCAGGATGATGAGAAGGGGCCTCTCTGAAAAAGCAACGTTGCAGCAGAGTCATAAATGAGGTTCAGGAAACTATAGGGAAAGAGCATTCCAGGCCCAGAGCCTTGGGAAGGGGCTGTCTTGGGGTGATCCTGAGAAGCAGCAGGTTAAAGGGCAGTAATGAAGAGAGTGGTAAGAAATGAGGTCAGAGGGATTAAGACTTCATTCCCAATGCAAGGAGCTCAGGTTCATAGATCCCACACACTGCAACTAAAGATCACACATGTCACAAATAAAGATCCCACATCCCACAACTAAGACCCAGCAGAGTCAAATAAATAATTTTTTTTTTAAAGAAAGAAATGAGGTTAGAAAAGTAAACAGGAACTAAATGAGGAAGAGCTTCACAGCACATGATCAAAACAGACATGTATTCCAGGTATTGTGTGAAGCCACCTGAAAAGTTTGGGCAGGGGAGAGCCAAGATCAAACTTAATGCTTTACAGGAATTATTTTGACTGCTGTGTAGACAAGTTCTGTGGGCTGGTAAGTTAAAAGGAGGGAGAATAATGAGGTTATTGTAGTAGTGCAGGAGTGAGCAAGGGTAGGCAAGAACCCAGGGTTAACAAGAGTAGCCACAATGAAAATGATAAAACGTCAAATCTAAAAATGACTCTAGGGAGGCAGTCCTAAGATAGCAGAGGAATAGAAAGGGGAGACCACTTTCTCCCCCACAAATTCATCGAAAGAACATTTGAGCGCAGAGCAAATCCCACAGAACAACTTCTGAATGCTGGCAGAGGACATCAGGCACCCAGAAAAGCAGCCCAGTGTCTTCAAAAAGAGGTAGGACAAAATATAAAAGATAAAAAGAGACACAAAAGAGGTAGGGACGGAAATCTGTCCCGGGAAGGGAGTCTTAAAAAAGAGAGAAGTTTCTAAACACCAGGAAACACTCTCTCCAGCGGGTCTGTGGCAAGCCTTGGAATCTCAGAGGGCAAAATAACTGGGAGGAAAAGTAAATAATTAAAACTCACAAATTATGTGCCTAACAGCAACTCCCAGCGGTGCAACAGCCCAGAGGCTCGCATCCCCCAGTAGCAAGCTGGGGAGGGACAGGGAGGAGTGGGCGGCATTGTTTAGAATAAGGACCTGGCCGGAATTCCCTGAGGGCAATCTGAGGGACCTAGCTTGAGATAGTAACCCAGACTGTGAGATAGCTATCCTGAGATCCCACGAAAAGCCCTAACCACCACCAGGCACACTCAAAGAACAAAGGACTGAACAGAGCTAGCCAGCTGTGAACCGGCACATCCCCTGTCAGAGACAGAGAGGCAAGCGCAGCCAGAGCCAGAAGGGGGCAATCGTGGCCCCAGAGAGGCATCCTATACCAAACTGCAAGCAGATTTCGTTGCTAACCAAGACTTCTTGGGATTCTGTATGGTCAACATCTGCGGTGAGGGCCGCAGCCAGAGATCAGCTTCCCAGAAGAGACACAACGTGCACCCATTGTGCACCCAGAAAACTGAGCAGCTGGGATGGGGGAGGGGATAAGTCACAGCCTTCAACTGAGGGTGACTACATGCACCAAGGAACTGGTCACCTGAACTGATCGGACCTGGGACGGGCACAAAACACAGGCCCAACCAAGTCTGCGCCTTTGTGGAGTACCCAAGAACCTGAACCTGGGCAGCTTAGACCTAGGAAGTGCAAGCAAACCAGACAGTTTCCGGCAGTGCAACGTAGAGTCTGAGCAGTGTAGACTGGGAAAGCACACACACCGTGCGCGGGGGCAAACCCAGTGTGGCTGAATCACGGTGAACACACGCCAGTGATACTTGTTTGCAGTGTTCCTCCCTCCCCAAAGCACAACTGAACAAGTGAGCCTAAAAAAAAGTGGCTACCACTGCGACTCTTGTGTCAGGGCGGAAATTAGACACTGAAGAGACCAGCAAACAGAAGAAGCTAAAATAAGCAGAGGGATCCACATTGGAAGTGACAGGTGCATTAGACTAAAACCCTGAAGTTAGCACTGACTATATAGGAAGGGACCTATAGACCATGAGAAGTACAAGCCAGACCAAGGAATTATCTAAAAATGAACTGACCCCACACTGTCCGCACAACTCCAGAGAAAGTCTTAGATATATTTTTACTATTATCATTTTTTACATTTAAAATAAAAAATTTTTATTTTATTTCATTTTGTCATTAAGTCCACTTTACTCCTTTAATTTTCATTTTTATAACCTACTATTATCTTGCAAAATAAAAAAGACTATTTTTAAAGCAAACTTCATATTTATTTTATAATTTCTGTGATTTGTGGGGTTTTTTTGTTTTTTGGTTGTTTTAATATTGTATTTTTGAGAATCTAACCTCTACTCAAGATTTTTTAATCTTTGCTTTTTGGTATTTGTTATCAATTTTGTACCTTTAAGAACCCAATCTTCAGTACCCGTTTTTATTGGGAGCGAGATCACTGGCCTGATAGCTCTCTCCCCCTTTTGACACTCCTTTTAAGATCATGGCATCTGGTCCCATCACTTCATGGGAAATAGATGGGGAAACAGTGGAAACAGTGTCAGACTTTATTTTGGGGGGCTCCAAAATCACTGCAGATGGTGAT